>MVGT01002668.1:344789-375218 GCA_002174775.1 Macleaya cordata
AAATCTTGTTTTAATATTGTCAACAAAACTTTGGTTGCGGAGCTTATTAACTCATATAATATAATTTTAATATTTAAATTTATCAAAAATAACTTTATAATCTTACTGGATGAGGAATTTTATGTAGGAATTTAGTAGGAACTAGAGATTTGGTGAAAAAAAAGTTAAATTTATAACATAAAAATTTCTAACAAGTTTCTCACGAAATCCTCGGTCCCTATCAAATTCCTACCTAAAATCCTCCATGTAAACAGACTATTAGAGAATTCAAAAATTTGTTAATAGAAAATCTATTGCCTCCCTAATAATTTTTTTTAGCTCCCCATTGGTGTTTACACCATCCCATAAATCCATACGGTGATGATAAGGGGTTTTTGTTGTTTTTTTATTTTTTGAGTATTAAACCAACTTTGAATTAAGTTAAAAATATTAAATGATAAGATATTTGTGAATATGATTTACATAATGAAGAGATTATTCTCACTAATCAGTCTTTTAAATTATCTTCGAGTGGCCCATAGTCTATTGCAAGCAGAGTGTAAGCATTAAATTTGTGTTAGTAAAGAAAAGTTGAAGTGTCAGTAGACATTTTATTTGTTAAATTTTTCAGGTCTAAAACTACCTCTGAAAAAATACTTTTTAACACAATTTCATGACATATATAACTCACAAAAAAATTGGGTATTTTTCTTCTTTGTCAGTGCATAATGTATTTCTACTTTTTCTCATATTCAACAATAAAAGAGTAGTAATCTTGGAAAAAAAAAAAGTAAAACCATAACCCTAAATTTTTACTTATTGTCTATCTCTCGCTAATTAATAACATAGTAAAAACTGTAATATTTCATCTTTTTTGCTCTCTAATTGGAACTTAGCCAAAACAGAAAGTCGTCGAGTAGTTAATATATTGGGGCCCAATTTTACATGTTCGCCTTGGGCCCCTGAATCTCAGAGACGGCCCTGATAGCTCGTGAACCATTTTTCAGTCTTTACACATTCAACAAAAGAAAACTTTAGAACTTATCGCCTACGAATGAACTCCCCTTCTGGGAGCTAATTGTCACGCTCCCTTATTCCCATAGGGCCACCCACATTTTAATCTCATAAAGGGAAGAACATGATCAAGAGGGGAATTGTGATAGTTTAGGGCAAGTGCTATGGACACAAAAATAAGTAAAAAAAATATTTTTTGAGGTTTGGACAAGTATCATAGACAATACAAATAATCAAATTCCTTCCTCGGTCTTAGATTTGGGGTTGGGGAAAAGTCTCGGAGAGGAGGCCGAGAGAGTACGACACACTCTCTGCCGTTGCCTACTACCATTTTCGTAATTTTTATCAAACTTAAGGGTTTTAAAATTCTTGTGGTGCCATGTCTAGGCTTATATGCTCTCAAGTTTTGGTAGTTGGTCTGTGAGACAAGATCTTACGGCCATGGACTCTTCCCCAATTCTCCCCATAAAGCTTAGGTAAAAAAAAGAGGAAAATGGTCGTGTGGCACTATCTGTGCCATACGACACAATCTGTGTTGTATGGCACTAACTGTGCCATCCAAATTTGATTTTCCAAGGCAATTGCCCTCCCTTAAACCCTTAAACCTATACTTCAAACAACCTAAATAAGATTTTTCTATAGTACTTACCCTAAACATCGCACTATGCTTGGTGCACGAGATTTCAACAGCTCGTGAAAATCTGGAGTACCTAGTTCCTCATACGCCCAATCTTACTGGTAACTGCATCAAGTCTCAAAAGCAAACAAAAATAATAGGCCATGCTTGGTACACCGTGAATTTTTGCAAATGCGAATATTCACGGTTCGTCATGTGTTTGTAAGTGATTAATGAGGCCATCTAATAGTAAATATTTGGTGGGATTTACAATTAGTTTACAAAATAAACAATCTAAAAAAATTTATTTATTTTTTTCAATTTATAAAATTTTAATTAGCACTTACAAAAACCGTGAATTTTCGCATTTACGAATATTCACGGCGTACTAAGCAACGCCTTAATATCGATTTTTTTTTTTTTTTTTTGTCATGTCGTGTACGCCCCAATATGCAACGATGCAATGCACACTTATGCCCAGTGGTTTTCCTATTTCTTTCTTTCTTTTTAATTTTTTATTTTTTATTTTATAGTGGTCGAAATGTCGAAACTCTTAGCAGGTATTTGAATCGAGTCCATTGACTTTTTTAATTAGGGAGTTGACTGTGACCGACATGGTCAGCCTATGGCTACGTCCTCTTTTCGGGATATGCACAGAGTTGAATGAATGATTTTGAAGGGTTCAGTTGCTTCTTCAAGTATGATGAGATTAGACGGACGTCAGTCCTCCTTAATTGAGTGCATACTGCATACCCGATAATCACGTCCCCAACAAGATGAGGACTTACGGCAACATTTGTTTAAAATTAATCACCACCGTACGATGATGACATGAGATATTTGGAGTGATCGATATTATCCCACACCTTTGTTCTCAAATAACAACCAAAATAGCCTTCGTTATGGGCCCTACAAATCAATCATAATTGAGATCCACCACGCTTCTGCCGTACAATCGATGCGATCTCCAAAATTAATTAATGATTTTCCCGCCATTTCCAACGTCTTCCTTCCACTCCCACTCCCACTACTCCCACATGGGGAACGGAGGGAGAGACACTTTACGACCGTACACGCAAGTCATGACGTCATGGAAAGAGGAGTCGCTCGCTGCCCTCGCTCGCGAGGAAATTTTAGATGTGGGAACGTTTCAGACCTTGCTGTGCTACGGTTAGATATAGGTCCATAGGTGCAAATGGTGGGTCCCATTTAAAAAAGCTAAACTCCGATGACCGATCAGAGAAAAACCACCGCTTCCGGTACACCGCTTCCGGCACACTGCTTCAGGCATACGCCTGCGCCATCATCCTCAAATTTTGTTTCTTTCTCCAGATCACTCTTTTTATTTTATTTCTCTTTCTGAAAGAGAGAAGGCAGACCTCCCAACTGGCACCACCACGCTGATACCATCTCATCTCACCGCCTTCATCGCCACCTTTTGTGGCTATCATCGTCTAAAATTGAAAAGAGAGAGAGAGAGATATTGTTTTGAGGACTAATTTTTATATGTGTTCCAGTCGATGGTGCTAATGTGATTCATTGATCAGAAAGTCCCTACCAACACTATTCCGGACGACGGTGTCAACTTTTTCAAACTTTACCCGCTATTCAAAGACAAAAGACTAAAAATAATTGAACCCAACAATCTTCATCTCCCTCTGTCTCAAACCAGCAGATCTCCCTCTCCCTTTCCCTTTCCCTCTCCCTCTTTTCAATTTTTGACGATGATGGTGACAAGGTGTGGATGGGAGGCAGTGAGATGGTGTCGGCGTGGTGGTGATGTTTAGGAAGTCTGTCTTCTATTTTAGAGAGAGAAAGAAAATAGAGATATATGGAGAGAGAAACAAGATCTCGAGATGATTGTACTGGCATGGTGCCGGAGGCGGTGGCCGGTGGGGGCCGCTACTTTATTACGGAAGAAGATGAAAGAAAAGAGTAATTTTGGAAAACCAAAATTGCTTTCTCAAAAAGCATGATATAAAGTGGAACACGTGTCAATTTTTCATTCTAAACGCAGGACCCCATCGATCATCAGCCCACATCTAAAATTTACTCGATCGCTTCCAGGCCAGTTTTCTCATTCTCATTCTCAGTTCAGTTTAATGGGTCCTGTTAACGTGTGCCCTTAGGGCACACGATAAGGTTGTTTTTGAAGGAGTTTTTTTGCAAGTTAGAGGTCTTCAAATCAGTCGAATTTTTGTAGACATAATATTATCATTATTTATAAGATGTTTACAAAAAATTAGCTCAATCAGAAATATTTAACCTTCCAAACAAATCACTTTAAATGTTAGCCGTTCATTCACACTATTAAAGTCTAAAATAAGTGTTTGTGGTGCTAGAGGGTGCTAGAGGTCTCCGATTGAGCTGATTTTTTTAGATATGATCCAAATAGTATAAATAACATACATATCCAAAAATCAGCCCATTTGAACAACCTTAAGAAACTAAACAAAACACAAAACCTAAAAGCTTATCATGTGCCTAAGGGCACATGTTAACAAAATCCCAGTTTAATTATGATCTCGATCACACCAACTGAAATGAATGGTCCGTCCTTGGTCCATAGTTGGATTATTACGACAATTGCCATCAGTCTCTTCGTGTAGTAAGAAAGTGACTGCAGTGAATTTTTAGATGATTACTGCTAGGGATGGTCCGACCAAAAAACGCTTGGAAATATTTTTTATTTTTATTTTAGCTTCGGGAGATTTAAGAAAGGGTCCTGTTAACGTGTGCCCTAAGGGCAAACGATAAGGTTATTTTTCAATGAATTTTTTTACAAGTTAGAGGTCTTCAAATCAGCTGAATTTTTGTAGACATAATATTATCATTATTTCTAACATATCTACAAAAAATTAGCTCAATCAGAAATATCTAACCCTCCAAACGAATCACTTTAAATGTAAGCCGTTCATTTACACTATTAAAGTCTAAAGTAAGTGTTCTTGGTGTTAGAGGGTGCTAGAGGTCTCGGATTGAGCTAATTTTTTTAGATATGATCCAAATAATATAAATAACATACATATCTAAAAATCAGCCTATTTGGGCAAACTTAAGAATCTAAACAAAACACAAAACTTAAAAGCTTATCATGTGCCCTTAGGGCACATGTTAACAAAATCCTTTAAGAAATGCTATTTTGTGCGCTTTCATTTGAGGGAGTGAACATGAAAAAAAAGAAGATATGGGTGCACGACATAGATCTAAGAATTAGGTGACTTAAATTGCAATTCACAAGAATGAAAAGAAATGTATAGTCTCTTTGGACAAGGGATTTGGGGGAGGGATTTTGTAGGACCAGAGATTTGATGGAAAAATCATTTTATATTTTTCCTCAAAATCTCTGGTCCCCACAAAATTTCTCCCTAACAGACTAGTAATTATTTTAGTACCATCCTTTGTAATTAAAAACCAAAGGAGGAGTTGTTGCATTTGTATAGTCTAATTAAATTAGTTGCAGGCACTTCTCAATTCTCATCTTGAGTAATTTAGCCAGTGTGTGGGGTAGCAAGAGATTAAAAAAATAAAAAATACGAAGCTAAATTTTCACACATTAAGCAAATTCACGTGAAACTTACTAATGAGATGGTCAAAGGAATTTGACCCTTTTGACGGTAAGATAATAAATAGACGAGTAAATTGTTATTAAACACGACTGTATTAAGTTAAACATTTATTAAATTAATTCACACATTTTTTCACTCTCTTTTTTTAGGGTTTTGAGAAAAAACGTTCTTGTAAACAAAGTCATTATATTTTTAATCTTTTTTTATAAATTTAGTCCTTAGTTTTGAACATAAAAATAAAAACTAAATTTATAAAAAAAAGGATTAAAGACATAAGAATTTTTTTTATAGGAACTTTTTTTGTATTTTTATATTTTTTTCAATAATCCAGGTATATTAATTAAAGAGAAAGATTTAACAGGTGACCAACAAGATTTAAAGCTAATTAATGGCCTCTTGATTTATTTATTTTTTTCCTACTTTTAACATGTTACCACTAAATCAACTTTATTAGGTTAACAATATCGGGAGAGATGGTACACTTCAACAACAACAATGTTGAAAACATAATTGGATCACTTGATACACATGCATGCAGTATTATAAGGTAAGTAATGGTCCATTCAAGATTAAGATAATTAATTTTTTAGTATATTGAGCACAACTGACAAATCACAATTACAAATCAATTGATGGGATAATTCTTGTTATAATTAATTCCTAAAATCAATTAATTTCATCATTGCGTGAAGGACAATTAATTAAGAATTTAAATTAACAATAACAAGGTTTGCCAACTTTAATTAATGTCTAAATTAATCCCCTACATACTTACATGACTAAATCAAAGATCCTACAGTGTAGCATAGAGTCCTTCTGATTTCACAAACTCGGGCTTAAATTTTTTTTAAAAATAATAATATATATATATTTTTTTGGATCAATGGAGATTTATTTATAAGTAAAGGGTAAAGCATAAGAAATGCAAAAAGCCCCTAATAGAGCAGTACAACAGGCAGATATATATACAAAACATCATGAAAAACTCAAACAAAACATCAGTTATTAAGAAACATAACCTATCCAACCCAGACCAAACAACAGTAGTATCGTTTATGGAGGTTCGAAAATGAATACTTTCCAATGTCCCATTAAACAATCCGATGAAACTCTTTTGAACTCCTCATGTATTTTAGCCCACGAGAAGATCTGAACTTTGATGGAATTAAGCACTCTTAGGAATTTCGTCATACCAACGACGCATCCCGACGCACAGCGGAACAGGCTTACAGATCTTGAAACTTAATAACGATGAATCAACAAGAAAATATAACGATGAAGATAAAAACAAGCATCAACCACAATACAAGATATACGTGGTTCACCCTCACGGGCTACATCCACGACCAAATCGACGCACTGGAGAAACTTCCACTATTATCAAGAATATATTACAATGCTTCTTACACAACCAACCAGATAAACACACATCAAGGATGTTACAAGACTTACCGGAGAACACCAACGAGAATCCATTAGAGATCGACTCTTTAAACTACTCCCAACAACACACTCACATCATCTTCAACCTTGAAAGTTCATCTCTATGGTTGTACATAGTAACAGAGGAAAGAACACATGGAGAACACTAGAAAGTTGGGTTGGTGCAGGGGCCCAACCCCATGAAGAATCCCTCAAACCCTAGATCCTCACAAACTCTTTTTCTCTCTCAACAAGTCTCTCACACTTTTGGATTCCTCACCACACAAGAAGACCAAAACTCTATGTTTACCTCTTCTTGAACCTTAGGAATTCCAACACCTTCATATTGGCACATGTAGTACACATCTAGCCCACCTAGGACCTCCCTATTTATAGGCTTACAAGAGGTATCTATGAAATAGGAATCCCAGTCGAAAAAGGACTAAAAAATTAGTAACTTCATAAATTAGCAATTGTATTCCAAAGAGGGTTGCTAAAAACTCTACAAGCACATGATTGAAACATTGCTCCTTATCTTCGAATATTCTATTATTTCTTTCCTTCCAAACAATTCAAAAAAAAAGAAAGAAATGATTAAGCTCAGGATTGACAAATCATTTTCCTATATACAAACGTGCGAAAAGGTTAACCATCTAACGAGAGGCGCATGGTCAAGTAGAAGAATAGACATAGGTTTGATGATGATGAAGATGTGAATATTAAGTATAACTGAACTTTCAAACTCGACAACGATTGATGATCGATCGGCATCCTAAACGTAGGGGTTGATGTTAATTAATTAATTAATTATCACAGATTTTAGGGAATTTTGGCCAAAAACCCCTACTTGAAAAACGTTTTAGGATTTAGCCCAACAAACGTTTTCTTTTAGTCTAAGGCCCAAGGATAACTGACTGAAACCCTCTCGGAGAGGGTTTCACTGAAACCCTCTTCCTATAAATTACACACACTGAAACCCTCTGACTNATACACATGCATGCAGTATTATAAGGTAAGTAATGGTCCATTCAAGATTAAGATAATTAATTTTTTAGTATATTGAGCACAACTGACAACTCACAATTACAAATCAATTGATGGGATAATTCTTGTTATAATTAACTCCTAAAATCAATTAATTTCATCATTGTGGGAAGGACAATTAATTAAGGATTTAAATTAACAATAGCAAGGTTTGTCAACTTTAATTAATGTCTAAATTAATCCCCTACATACTTACATGACTAAATCAAAGATCCTACAGTGTAGCATAGAGTCCCCCTGATTTCACAAACTTGAGCTTAAAAAATTTTAAAATAAATAAATTATTGTTATTTTTTTTGATCAATGGAGATTTATTCATAAGCAAAGGAGAAAGCATAAGAAATGCGAAAAACCCCTAATAGAGTAGTACAACAGGCAGATATATATACAGAACATCATGAAAAACTCAAACAAAACATCAGTTATTAAAAAACATAACCTATCCAACCCAGACCAAGCAGCAGTATCGTTCATGGAGGTTCAAAAATGAATACTTTTCCAATATCCCATTAAACAATCCAGTGAAACTCCTTTGAACTCCTCATGTATTTTAGCCCACGAGAAGATCTGAACTTTGATGTAATTAAGCACACGATTGAAATATTGCTCCTTATTATCGAATATTCTATTATTTATTTCCTTCCAAACAATCCAAAAAAAAATTTGAATTAAGCTCAGGATTGACAAATCATTTTCCTATGTACAAACGTGCGAAAAGTTGAACGATCTAACGAGAGGCGCATGGCTAAGTAGAAGAATAGACATATGTTTGATGATGATGAAGATGTGAATATTAAGTATAACTGAACTTTCAAACTCGACAACGATTGATGATCGATCGGCATCCTAAACGCAGGGGTTGATGTTAATTAATTAACTAATTATCAAAGATTTTATATGGCCGGCACATATTATAAAATGATATATATATATATATATTATAAACATTAATTATTGGTATATATATACTTTATACATAGTATATACTGTGCATTATATGAATATATATATAATTGGTTACTATGTATAAAGAAAATACAACATTATTGGTTACGTATCTTACTTTTAGTTCAAGTTGTTTTTAAACTTATGAAAACAGCTTTGCCAACCATAAAATGAGTCGGGGGATCGAAAGAATTGAGCCTCAACGTGGCTCGAGTCTTGTGGAGCTCGATTAATTATTTTTAGATTATTTTCGTAAAAAATTAGTTCATTCTAAAACTAATATTAATTTTATCAGTTAATTAAAAAGACTAATGAACGGACATCTAAAATTTGATAATTTTCAGGAGGTGTTTTGAGGGGGTGTTAGAAGTTCTTAGAAATGGGTCGGCAGATTTGCGCTTAGATCACCCTACTTCATATATAATACGGGTCACGCACACTAGATTTAGTGGTCTTGGTCCATCCAATTATGGGCATCTAATTTAAAATTAATTGAAAATAAATAGAATGGTTTATGATTTTTATATATTGAGTCGCAAAATCTTTATTTTTTAAAGTGGGGTTATTCTCATTCTCAACCTATCGAATCTACTCTATTAATTTCATCAACTTTCATGTTTATACTTAACATTAGTATCTTTTCCAATTAATTAAACCAGTTTTAATATATATCTAAATTGTAGGTCCTGATATCAAATTCTACAAAGATATTCATCTTTAATTTAAATCGAATTCAAAAGTATACGATTCTGGTGTAGGCTTGTAGCTCTCACATATTTGTAATGCATGCCCATCTGTAAAAGCGTCTCTGTTCATGCATAAAGCCATGTATTAATTAATTATATTATTCTTTTTTATATGGATTATGTTTGATTTCTCTGTGTACATGCATGTATGAAAAAACATGCAATCCAAGAGGATTCCGTAGTTTGAATTATTCAAATCCCTTTATTAATTAATGAGGAAACGGTATTTTTGACTAACAAAACGATGATGCCCTACAAAACTAGACACGCTCGACATGTCAATGAAAGGGCCGGGCCGGGCCGGGGTTTTTTTTTTGGAGGATAAGCGGGGTTTAGGGCCGGGGTTGTTGCTTGCTAGGAGTAGGTAATAACTAATAAACAACAATTTGTGTTATGCAAAATTAATAAGTTTTGTCTAAACAAATTAAAAGCCGCAAAAGCTTTAAATTTTGAAATCCAGGGTTAGTTCGTTCGGGAGCCCAACCCCGATTTGTGGGATTTCACTGATGGACAAGGACTGAGTTAGAATTTTTGTTCCGGTGTCCTGCTTGGTACACCGTAAATTTTCGCAAATGCGAAAATATACCGTTCTTGTATGTACTAATTAAAATTCTATAAATTAGAAAAAAATAAATAAAAAATTTTAGATTATTTATTTTTTAAGTATATTACAAATTTCACTAAATTTTTGTTATTAGATGCCATCATTAATTATCTGCAAATACATGATAAACTAAGAATTTTTGCATTTGCGAATATTTAGAAAAAAATTTGTGTCTGAGCCGATCCATTAAATCTGTTGAATAGCTCCTTAACTCAACTGGGTCTGCCAATTCAGATTGGTTCATACAAGTTTTGAAAAATAAAAAAAACCAAAAAGCTGAATTCAGCTAGATCGGCTGGATTTGATCGAATCGTTCAATTTTTAATAACTCGTCTGGTTCTGCCTGAATGTGTTTATCCCAGAAAAGATAAATAAATATTGTTCACACGATATTCGTCAAATAGGAATCTACATAGTAATTTTCACATCTCCCCTAAGGGAGGGTTGTTTTGTAATTTTCACATCTCCCCTTGAATGAGTAACACCAAATATGGACTAGGGGAGGCTAGGTATAGCTAGTGACTGAGAGTCAATCGTGACTACTGCTAGTACTTTTTTTATAAGGCTGTGTTTGATATTCCGTGAATTTTTTGAAAAATTCATGGTTAAAATTCTTTTGCATATGATTTGGTTATAGACAATGTTTATTACAACGGCAATTATAATGGTTATATCTGCCGTTATTTTATGTCACTATAATGTCGTTTATATAATAATAACTATTTTTACAATTATAATTGTTATAATAGTTGTCATTTTATTAAAAAAATAAAAAAATAACATAAAAAATTATTTTGACCTCTTTAACATTTTTTTAAAAAATTAATATATTGCTATTTTTTGCTATTACGATGTTTTTCTAATTTAATACAAATGTCTGTTTGAGCTTAAAAACCGTTATAACGGCCGATATAATGGTAGAAGCCCTTATCTTACCGTTATACGACTATAACATTAGTTTTCAAACATTAGTTTTCAAACATTAGTTATGGTTGTATAAGTGCAACTATTATACCTATATTTAGAGCCCACAGAAATTGGATGAAATAATTAGGGTTGACACATTTTTGGTGGGTAGAAGTCAATCCTAAAAAGTTGTTCCACGTGGCATTTAATAGAGTTTATGTCAATTGAAGCGAGATTTCATTGTTTCCTTTCTTTCTCAAATCTAGTTTTCAGAGGTGTCCCTCTAGTTTTAGGTGATGAATCACGTTTGTTCTGATTGACTGAAACCGCGAACGTGAGCCCAGTATATATTATTATTTTATATATGTGGCGTATATTGATTTTGATGGGCTAGGATTACCCACCGTCAATCATAGAGTTGCACGGAAAATTTTGTGGGGGTCCATCTGACAATATCGATCCCCATTTCTTATTCAGAATTCTAAATACGGTACTCCGACACCTTAATACAGTAATAAATACATGTTGATACTGGTCTGCCTACACGCCCTAAAGTCAATCAACCTCTTCTTGTTGGGATTGATAATTCAGCCCAAGTTTTTACTGGATCAGCTGAACTACTGTTGACGATTTTGTAGACGAACAATTGTGCTGATTTAGTAAAAAACTTTTGGATGAAGTATCCAAGGCTTTTCTTGTTTGGGTCGAGTGACTATATCCGTTGGATTTGAGAAATTTTCTGATAGGAAATCCAACAGTTTGATTGGACTGATTTTCTGTTCTAGGTTAAAAAAGACTGAAATGATCTTTTGGATCCATCGTTTTACAAAAGTGGTGCGAGACGCACAAAAGTAGTGACAGAGGCTTCCGTGGTTAGGTAGGACCCACCACTTTTTTCCTAAAGGAGTTTCTAACTTACATGACGGTGGGATCGACAGCTTTTATAACTTAGCCCATCCAAACAACACTATTGAAAAACAATAAAGCTTTTTGCACTACAAAAAAATTGATTTTTAGGGATGCCCATTTGGGGACAGTTTTTGAAACTGTCCCAAATAATTGATTATTAGGGATAGTTTATTTTTGTTCGTCCCTAATAACTGACTATGATGAGGTCCGACCAATTTACAAAATCAATGCTAGATGCTTATGTGGTAAGGTGAGACCCATTACTTTTCCTCTTCTGAAATTGTTATGAGGGAGTTTCCAACTTATGTGATAGTGGGACCCACCATGCCACATAAACATCTGGCATTTGTTTTGTAAAAAGGTCGGGCAAAAAATCAGCACTCATTGAAAAAAAAAGAAGAAGAAAGAAATGGGTGCAGAAAGGGCCAAACTAATGGGTGCTTAGTAATCAGAACCTCTCCAAAACTTCTTGCTCCCATTTTGAACCACATTCTTGCCCCGCATTCTGGTTAGTTAGGTCTAGTAGAATTCATGTATTTGGACGAAAGGAAAGTGGGCCATTGCAAGCAGGGTTGAGGGTTGAGTATGCTTGTAAGTAAAATGATGGGCTTTGATGTTATGGGTATATCCCATCGAGATCTGTATAACCTGACCTAGGGCAGGGGCCACCAAAGAAATGATACACTGTACAGTTTGTACACTTATCATGCATGGTATAATTATTGATCTAACCACACATCTAGCTGGTACTTGATGACTTTGATGTAAGTAACACCGGCCCTGCTTCACTACTAATTAAGCCATTGATCAATAATTACAATTTTGGAAAACTTGATGATAATTAAAATTTCAGGCACTTGGCCCCACCATTTTTTGTCTAATTTTTGGGGCAATGATGGCCCACCTAATTGACTACCCACATTGATGATACAGTGGACCACATGATCATAACTCTGGAGATTGATATGTAAAGGTGGGATATAATTGAATTGTATCATCTCTCAAAGACTCAATTACATGTAACTTCATGAACTACTATCACTGTAGCTAGTTTGGAAACTGTCAAGTTTTGAGAGTCTATTAAGACACCATCCTTTTCATCAATTAATTTGCTTTACTATTTGTATTTTAGTATTTTTAAGACTGGGTTTATTCAAGAGAGAGAAAGAGAAAGCTAGAGAGAGAGAGAGAGAGAGAGAGAGAGATGAGAGGGGGGAAATTAACAAAGGTAGGTGAGATATAGGGCCCTCAATTGCTAGGGAGTAAGACTGGTTTTACTTGTGATGGAAAGTTCTATCAGCAAAGGAGGTTGGAACTGACTGAAATAACACAGGCCTATCCCTTTGACTTTAAAAGTATATATAAAAATTTATATTCTGATTACTGTAGAAAGCACAGGTCTTCTATATAGAAAAGGAACCCACTACCCACATTAAAGAGAGCTATAGCTAGGAAGATCATCATTTTAATTTCTCCTCAAAAGGCAGGGTCTAAGCAGAATCAACAGATCAGAAAAGTTTTAGAGAGAGATGGGGAGAGCTCCATGTTGTGACAAAGCAAATGTGAAAAAAGGGCCATGGTCACCTGAGGAAGATTCAAAGCTGAAAGAGTACATAGAGAAATTTGGGACTGGTGGGAATTGGATTGCTTTACCACACAAAGCAGGTAAGAAAAAAAAAAAATGAACCCTTTTCAATGTTGATGATCTTTCAAACTTCAAAATATAGTTTCTTTGTTTTTGCCTTTCTTTCTTTTAGTTTTATTGTCTGGTTTTGCATTCTTGATTTGGTTGTATTTTTGTCAGGTCTGAAGAGATGTGGAAAAAGTTGTAGATTAAGATGGCTTAACTATCTAAGGCCTAATATAAAACATGGAGAGTTCTCTGATGATGAAGACAGGATCATTTGCAACCTCTTTGCCAGCATTGGAAGCAGGTTAGTTCAATAGCTTTCTTTTCCCTTTTTTGGGTACAATTTTTTTTTGCTGTTTCTGATCCATTATATTCTTTTAACCTAGATCAGACAAAATCATGATCTGGGTCTCCTTCACTTCTCTTCTCTTGTGAAGATGAATTTCATAAAGAAGTTGGGAAAACAAATGCAGTTTTTTAAGGAAAAGTTTCATGTTAACAAAAATGCTAAATTTAGATGATTCTTCTGCATATAGACAAACCCAAGTTTAGACCTTTCTCGGCTGGCACTCTCATTTACATCTTGTAACAGAAGTTTCAGAAATTTTTTTTATGATTATATGGAACTTATTCCATCAAGTGCAGGTGGTCAATAATAGCTGCACAGTTGCCAGGAAGAACTGACAATGATATCAAGAACTACTGGAACACCAAACTCAAGAAGAAAATCATGGGAGTGGTTAATTCTTCATCTCATGAACAAAGAAAACCATCAAACTCAAACTTATTCCAATCTCCTCTTCAAACTCCACCATCAATATTCAATGGAAATAGTAACTTTTATTACACCCAAACTAGGTCATTTATGGGCCTGCTTGCAGATCATCATGAATCCATTAATCCAAAATCATCAAGTCTTTTGAACAACACTGTAAGTACTACTACAACTAATACTTCTCTTCTTCAAGCTCAAGATCAGGGTTTAATGGGTCCCATGCATCATTATCAAGTGAAAGACAATTTTCTCATGTTTGGGTCTGGTGATCAACCAAGTTGCAGTTCTTCTGATGGAAGTTGTAATCAGATCAGCTATGGAAACAAAGAGATTCATGAATATGAATATGATACTACTGGTACTAGAAGTGTTGGTAGCAGTACTAATTGTGAAATGATCATGGAGAATTATTTCTATAATGGAGCTCATGAAGATCAAAACCAGAAATTCATGTTTGGTGCTGCAGGTTCTTGTGTTAATGGTCCTAATGGGTGGATTAGTACTGATCAGAAACCGAATGTGTTGTCATGGGAAGATAATCAATTAGGGTTTGGTCTTGAAGAAGTTAAACAACTTGTCAGCAATAATAATAATGCTTGTAATAATATTATCTTCAAGTACTAGTAATGAAAACAAGATACAAGGGAAAGTCATGATGTACTACTACTGAATCTGAGAGATACTGACTGTAACTAAAATCAAGAGATTTGAAAGGTAAGGTGTGGTGGGAAGATTCAGATTAGAGATATCATAGAAGACTCAAGTTTGTGTGGGTTTCTTAATTTTTGTGTTTTTATGATGGAACAGTACTTCTAACAGTACATTTTAAAAGTTTCCTTTGTGCATTTCTTTTTGGGAAATGATGAATGATGATGTTTTTGTACGGCTAATTCATCACTGCAACAGCATTCAGAAATAAATGTAGTCATGGAAAACTTGAGAAGCCATTAACCATCATCATTATTATTAACAATATTCATCAAGAACAATCAAACTTAAAAAAACCCTAGCATGAACTGTAGTTACAATTAATTTTTTTTTTGTTTACATTAAATTAGATTTGTTTTAGATTATTTTGAACACAGTTAGCCACCCAGGCCATGTGGTGAAGGCTGTCTTTGGATTTAGTGGTAATTATTATTCTAGCTTAAACAATGACTTAATTTAAATATCCTTAATAATCCTAACTAGCCTTCTTAAACAAGGATTTTAATTTTTAACATCCAAAATGTCTATGGTGTTCTGGTTGATCAACCGTTTCTATCAACGTTAGCCAATATTCTTTGAAAAATGTTAACTAATATTAGACAGGTGATCAAGATCATGGTTGATAATTAAGATATATATAATAAGTCCCTATTTAGAGCTTAAAAATTGATGGAATTAAGCTTGGTTTTTGCAAATAAAAATGTTTAATATACATAAATTAAGCCGGCCGGAATCAACGTAACAGCCGATTACATGTTTCTTATATATTCTCACAAGGTCCTGCCAAAGCTAGGGTAGTTCTTAATTAATAATTAAAACCTTGCAATTTTAGGGTTTGTTAGGGAAGATGAGGAGAAGATCATTGATGATTAATGTGTGTTTAGAAGACGAATTATTGGTAAGCTAATCCAATTAACTTAAGGAACAAAGATTCTTTAATTATTAGTGAATTAAAATAGTTTATTATAAAAGCTAGTTGACAGAGAATCCTTGTTGGGAAGAAGTCCAAAGCTCCAAAAATGTATGACTAAAAGGATTTTGATGCCCTAGTAAGATAATTGGTTGATTGGTTCTCTGTTGTGTGTTGTTGGGCTAACTTATTTTTGTCTTTGTTAGGAGAAAATAAACAAACAAACAATACTTGGAGATGAATCCCTTGACCTCTTCACACTTTTTGTTTGCATCTTAGATAAGTTTGATTAATTAGGTTTGCCAGCTATATATAACATCTTTTTTATTTATTTATTTATTTATAAATAAGTACAATAATTAAAATTAAATTAGATTTTTCATCCCTACTGCTCCTAGTACCTTTCGTCGTCCCTAAGTGCCGACCGTTGATCATCCTCGAGTATTTACACTATAACGAATCTCGAAGAACATCTAACGGTCTAGATCGAGGGACGACGATACGATTGCGAGGACACTATAACCCATGTAAATATTTTATAAAGATTGTCTTTTCTAATGGATATGTAAAAGGTCTACCTGTGAAGGGTGTGGGTTCCTACTGAGTAGTACTGAACACAAAGAAAAACTATGAAATTTCTTGGACAGATTCTTAGCAGGATATAATGTGTATTGTCAAAATACAAAAAGAGGATAAACAGATGGAGTTTTGGATGTTTGTATTGAGAAAAAGGCATCAAACCCTACTTTTTGTTTTGATGAAGTACTACTTACAGTTACAATGTGAGACTTAAGGGGATGTTTGGTTGCAAGCATAGCTATGTCCTGAATAAGAATTAATTACTTACCACAAAGGACCACTGAAATACCTGAGTCCATGCATGCCTACAATCTTTGTAAAAAAACAACAAAAAAAAATCGATTTTTTCTTCTTACTTTTTTTTTTCTTCTCGAGTAGGGATCCGCAAACACTATTTTTTTATGCAGACCAACTTTTGATGGGGTTTTAAGTTTTATAATTGACAGATTTTTGGTGACATCATCTACATGCAAACGAGAACATTCTCACTAAAAATCAGCTCTTCAATTATCTCTATATAAAATTTAAAAAGAAGTGGGAACAATTATACACGCTAGCCCGTTTGGCAACCATTAAATAATCAATTATGAGGCTCATAATCAATTCTGAGCCTCATAATTAATTTTGTGATTGTAATTGGTTGTTTGCTAGCAATTATAGAATTAGTTATCTCATAATCAGAAATGAATTTCTCATTAAAAGTAGAAGTAGAAAATAGTTGTTTAAATGAATAGAAAATTGATTAACAAAAAGTCGACCATTGCATCACAAACAAAAAAAACACCTTCCCGCATTGTCCTGTAACACTACTAACAGGTCTTCTCTCTCAATCCTGGAGGTTAGAGCTCCAGTAATGGCTTTCTAAGGTCTGTGAGATATTTGGAGCTCCGAACTCCATTAATGGCCTGGCTTCCATCAAGGTCTTCAATGGCTCGAGCTCCATAGATGACTTCCATCGTGGTTTATTAACCCAATAGCTCCACTCTGATGGATTTATTGCTTGTTGATAGACTGGAGTTCTATCATTTGGATGAAAAGGATGTCGTAGTGACGAATTTATGAGAAGTCGAGGGGATTTTAGTTTTTATTTGATTGTTCCATGATGAATTGCAGAGTAGAACATGTAAATCCTTAAAAACTTTTGGCTGCTAATTAGGTAGTTAGCTCAAAAATCTAAAAACGGTAACTCAAGTCACAGATTTTTTCTCTCTAACTCTCCTTTTCTTACCCTTTCACTAAATTCGTTCTGCTTAAATTCTCATCCCATCATCCTGATGTAGCAGTCAAAGTGTTCGACAAAAGTCCTCAAAGGCATAGAGTTTAAAATAATAAACTCTGCAAGTTAAACATTTTTAGTAATCAACTTTTCTTTTAATTTGTTTGTTAAAATTTCTGTGTAAATTGATTATTATTCAATTGCTTTTACAATAATTATTTCTTGATCTTGAATTATTTCTGCTAGAAATTTTACCAAACGAGGACTAAAAACATTGTATGCAAATCCCTACACTTTTTTCTTTTATTTCGGACTATATTACTCCGCTTAACTTCTTGTTGAATCCAAACATGCTGAAACACATTGTGGGTGGTTTTTTGCTTGGCTTAAATTAGCGCTCCAGATTTCATCTCAGTAGCCAAGGAATCATTTTCTTCATTGTTTTGTGCTAAAAAGTGGGCCGAAATGGTTGCACCTAGGGGTGTCAATTGGTACCCAAAAACTCAGAATCGAACCAGTACCGGAACCGTTTTTTGCGGTTCCGGGACCTCACTTTGTGGATCCGATAAATTTCGGATCCACCCAACGGGTACCCGCAGGTACCTGGTTCCGTATAAATTCTATAATTTTATAGTTTAATTTACTATTATATAATAATTTTTTAATTTTTTTAAATTTTTTTAATTAAAAAAATAAACCAATGACTATTATTAAACAAATTTTATAATACAATAAATTTTATAATTGAATAGAATACGAAAATATAAAATACAAATAGATTTTGTGTGAAAAAATAAAAAAATAATAACTTAAAACGGGTATCGGGTACCCGCGGGTCTTAGCGGTACCAGATCCGGAACCGGAACCGAAAGGATTCGGAACCGCTTCATATTAACGGGACCGAATCTGGAACCTTTAGGTTCCGATCCGGAACCGACCCGTTGACACCCCTAGTTGCACCCTCCAATCTGGGAAATTATATTGGCAGGCACCAAAAATTTGGTGGTAGCCTGTAAACCTAGCTACCTTAAAAATAGTTATAAGAAAAATAAAAATAAAAATAAAGTTATTATTATTTTTTAACGTTCACAAAATAGTTAGTGAAGATAAGTTAATTTCTTTATTCACAAGCGCATCTATGTTCGAAAACCTGGATCAAACAACACAAACCAATGTAACCCACCACGAGGATGTTGTAACCTCTGACAATGTAACTTTGAATCGCAACCATCTTTCGGATCAATCAACGAACTAACAAACGCATCTATGTTCGAAAACCTGGATCAAACAACGCAAACCAATGTAAAAAAAACAACAACAACAAACCAATAGGAACCCACCACGAGACATTAGGGTAGAGGTGCAACTAGGGCGGGCCGTACCCTAATTCTACGTGTTCAACCAGTCTTTGGCTTGGGTTTAGCATTCGAAGATTTAAGTTCAAATTCGAACTCGAAATCAAGCCCAAGCTATTAAACTCTGGGTTGGGTTTGGGCTAAGCTCTAACCCGACCCAACCCATCCAAGTTGATCCACTTTTTGGGGTTGTGATTTTAAAATTTCTCATTCTCAAAACACCCTAGCATGGGGGACCAAAACCAAGAAGGAATTTTTACAGCCAACTTATGTCTATACTCTAGTAAGGTCTACATGGAAGATAATTAAATGGTTGATTATTCACTAAAAAGACGTAAAGTTAAAAATTTACATCATCTTTACAAAAAAAAAAAAAATTGTCACAATACAATCTATATTTTTAAAATCGTTAAAAATTATCGATAAAATGGATGGTCTAGAAAATTTATAATTTCAAATTTTTTACCAAGTTAAAAGTTTATATCTTACGAGGATAATCTACACAATGATAATACCATCTCACAAGAAAAAAAAAAAAACTTGATCATCTCATTTGAGTTTAATTTCATCTAATTTGAGTCTAATTTCATCTAAAGTCTTTATAATGTTGGTCTAGAGCCAATAAAATAATTAGAAGTACGAGCCGGGGTGCAAATCCGGCGTGCATGTAGCATTGGTGTCTGGTTCATGTTCTATTCTTGTGTCCCCGGTGTGGGGTTTTGGCTCAACGTTCAAAGTTCAATATTTATGAATTAAAAAGCGCGGGTTTCAAACAAACAAGAACAACGTCAGAGAATAATATCTTCATCTCTTTCAGTACCAATCAATGCTAACAAAAAAAAAAACAGAAGATTGAACTCTAATCCTCCTCGGCAATCTGAAACACTTTGATCCGTGTGCAACCCCATTCTCACCCTTCTGTTACACTTACTTCGTCATCTTCTTCGTCATCATCATCTTCTTTTTCTCTCTCTCTAAAAAACCTCTTTAAAACCCCTCATCCTTATTCTTTCTCAGAAGTCAGATCCAAAATTCTCACTTCTAGGGTTTCTGCAACAACGATTTCACAACTCTAATGGAGAAATCCGGTTATGGAAGGGATGGAATTTACAGATCCCTTCGACCTCCTTTGGTTCTCCCAACAGACCCAAACCTATCCATGATCTCATTCTTATTCAGAAACTCCAATTCTTATTCGGATAAACTCGCTCTCATTGACGCTGATTCCACCGAAACCCTAACTTTCAACCAATTTAAACCTGTCGTTGCTAAGATTGCACATAGTTTAATTCAGTTATGTGTCAGAAAAGGTGATGTAGTTCTCATTTTTGCTCCCAATTCGATCCGATTCGTTCTCTGTTTCTTTGGAATTGTTTCTATTGGAGCAATAGCGACGACTGTGAATCCTTTATACACAACTGCAGAGTTGTCGAAACAGGTTAAAGATTGTAGTCCTAAACTTGTGATTACTGCTCCTCAATTGTGGAACAAAGTGAAGGATTTTGGTTTACCAGCTGTGATTTTGGGTTCTGAAAACTCTTCTTTGTTAAAATCTGATGCTGGAATTACGTATTTCTCGGACATGATTAAAATGGCAGGATCGGTAATGGATTTTCCTAGGGTTTCTATTAAGCAAACTGATACAGCTGCACTTCTATACTCCTCTGGCACGACGGGTACTAGTAAAGGAGTCATTTTGACACATCGGAATTTCATTTCTGCTGCATTGATGGTCACCTCTGACCAGGATTTTGATAACCAGATGCATAACAGATTTCTCTGTTTTCTTCCCATGTTTCATATATTTGGTATTTCTATAATTACCTACGCTCAGTTGCAGAGAGGTAATACGGTTGTTTCAATGGGGAGATTTGATTTCGAGATGGTTTTGGCTTCGGTAGAGAAGCACAAGGTCACACATTTGCCAGTTGTGCCGCCGGTGATGATTTCTTTGGCTAAGCAGAATGTGGTAAAAAAGTATGATCTTTCGTCTTTGAACCAGCTAATTTCGGGTGCGGCACCTCTGGGGAAGGATATAATGGAGGAGTGTGCAAAAAACTTACCGCATGTCATGGTTGCTCAGGTAATTCACTTTTGTAACTAGACTTCCAAGTTGATCCATTTTGATTGATAAATTGTTTAATTAGATAAAGTTTAGCTCAAATTCATGAATGGAGTAATGCCTTCATTATGGATGAAGTCAATTTTCTAATGATCCCATCCAAGTTAATTATTTCACAATATATATATATATATATATATATGCAATAACATCCCATCTGATACTAGTACTTGACAATTTGCAATTTTGCAGTACTAAAATCAAGTATGTATTGTGAATATTATCTACTATAGCTTCCAACAAGTCAATCTGATTTTTAGCTGGTGTAACTCTTGCCTTAGAGTCAAAGGCATGAATTATTCATGGGGATAGAAAAATCATAATTAACTTGGGCATGATTCAAGCTTTGTAGCATACCCCATGGGATGGTTCAGTCATCTTTGGTTTTTTATGTGACTGGAAGTTACTTCATTTCTTCTATGAGGAATTCGATTAAGGCATCAACTGTTACAATCACCGGCCTCCTATTTTTGTAGGGAACTAGCTACTGTCTCACTTCCCAATTGAAGTCAATAATCTGTTGTGTTCATTAACTTAAAGATATGAGTATTTCATTAGATAAGTAAGAGAATATATTGGTATTTTTCAAGAGGAAGAGGAGTGGCTTTTGAGTTAATATTGTTTGCTGTTCTTTCTGATTTTCCTTCAGAACGTTTCCTAAAAGTTGTTTTCAGAAATGAATCCTGTGGTTTTTCCATAGATGGTTCCCACGATTCACACTGATTTAACATGCATTTCTTTTGGCAGGGTTATGGTTTGACAGAGTCTTGTGGTATTGTCTCATTAGAAAATCCAAAGGTTGGAGCTCGCCACTCTGGTGCAACTGGAACACTTGTTCCAGGAATTGAATCGAAAATAGTTAGTGTAGAGACAATGAAGCCTCTTCCCCCTAATCAACTGGGGGAAATATGGATTAGAGGTCCAAATATGATGCAAGGTAGAGTTTCATTTAAATGTTTCTTTTGGCAGATCAAATTATTATATTGTAAGGATCTATCCAGGACATTGAATTTTTTCAAGATGGACAGGGTTAATTTTAGTCACTTCAGCTTGTCTACAATTATGCATTTTATTCTCCTACATCTTCACACTACAATTATGCATTTTATTCTCCTAAATCTTCACATTCGATTACCAGTATGTTTGAGATATTCTCAGTACCATTCATCAATATTTTGTAGTTGCTAATTTAAAAAAATTTCAGGTTATTTCAACAACTCACAGGCCACTCAGTCGACTTTAGATAACAAAGGCTGGGTACATACAGGAGATCTTGGATATTTTGATGAACAAGGACAGCTGTTTGTTGTTGAGCGAATAAAAGAGCTCATCAAGTATAAAGGATTTCAGGTAACCTATGAAGCCCTAACCATTTTTAATTGCATTTATAACAACATTTTCACACAAGTATTCTGTTGCTAGTTTCTGATATCTTGTTTAGAAAAAACAAAGTGACTCAACCTGTCTGTGTATATGTAGAAATGTGGTTATATTTCTGGAAATAATGGTGTTATTTTGTGAATTTCTTTGAACCCTTTGTTAGGTTGCACCAGCAGAGCTCGAAGGATTGCTTCTTTCTCACGCTGAAATAGTGGATGCTGTCGTGATCCCGTAAGTTGGAATCGTGGGTCATCCACCAAACTAATATTACTTATTTAACTAGCCAAAGTAGTAGTTTATTTACTTTGAAACACCCTATTGAATCTTGTGCATCATTTACCATTTTAGATATCCTGATGCTGAAGCTGGAGAGGTCCCAGTTGCTTATGTTGTTCGCTCTACCAACAGCTCTTTGACTGAAGAAGATGTTAAGAAATTTATTGCAAAGCAGGTGATTGTTTTGTCTGTCATTCCCTTTCTCTTGTGCGGAAAGTATCCATGGGCTCCTAATATTAATTTTGCATCTCTAAAGTTCTCTGTCTGTCGCTAACCTTTAGCAAGGTTATTGATTTCTGACTCTAATGTATAACCATTATAGAATATTGGAACATTATCATCAGTTTTTTTTTTCGGTAGGCATCATATGTAAAGGATACTAACAAAATTTGTTAAGAAAGTATATGGCGGATTCAATTCATAACAACATTTGGCCTAGCTTGTTAAAACCAAGAAGGAGATAATCTTTCTTTTGATAACTATCAGTGATATCAGTGTAATCCCAACTATAAAATGAACAGACCTGCAATCTCTGTCATCCAGAATTGGATAAAACAGTTGAGTCATAAATGAATTTTTAGTAGCTAGTTACCTATATTAATCTTATTTGTAGTCCTTAGACCCACGTCGTGCAGTTTATACTTTATACTTTTGGGCTGTGATGTTGGTGAGGATGTTTTAATACTGATGAGAAAGCTTTGATTCAAGTATTCTTTTGCTTACAACTCTAATCAAATTCTTGTTGGTGTTACAGGTTGCACCTTTCAAAAGATTGAGGAGGGTGACATTCATAAATACTGTCCCGAAATCAGCGTCAGGAAAGATCCTTAGAAGAGAACTTATCGAGAAAGGCCGCTCGAAGATGTAAAATACATTTTTAAGATTATATATTGCCCATTGTATGCCTAATCCCTTGTTTGATGTTTTCTGCTTGGCAGTAATAAGAAAAGGGTTCTTTATTTTGCTATTTCTGAGGCATTCTTCATCTTCCTATCAGTTGAATTTGAAATGCAGTACTTTTTACTGTTTTACATATCTACTTGTAGTTATATTCTCTTTCTCGCGACTGGTGCAGTAATCCTTTTGAAATGTATTTGATGTGGGGCGCCCTATTCTGGGCCTGCTAACAAGGTTTTGGTAGGCGCCCATAAAATCTCCCGAACCCAAAAAAAAAAATGCTTTCACTTTCTCTTTTTCTGAAATTTTATCATGCAAAAGATTGAAATTGGAATTTACAGAGAATTTACTTTCCCGACAAAACATGTTCTTAAATTTTTCATTCCGATTTTTTTTTGGGTGGACATACAAATCAAGCTAACAAACTCTACTTTACCTTTAGTTAAGGTTTTAGCCTTTTAGATGGGCCAGGCCCATGTGAAAGTCGTTCGTCTTTCATTTTCGTGTCCTAAATAGTTGCGAGCACTGGGTAGCCCAAAACACTTTTTAAGCCTGGTTGGATCCAGATCACACCACGTTTCTTCACAACTTGTTTAAAAAGTTTGGATCCAACCAGGGAGGTCCTGACCGTAACCGACATGGCCGTTGGATCAAAACCGGGATTTTACAAGAGCTCGATGGCATGGCCGTTGGATCTTCCTAAGTAAATATACAACGGTTTGCTGGAGTATTCAATGGTCTTGATGCTCAAGTGCGTGTAAAACCAGACATACCATATCAATTTACTATATGAAATAGTTAAGGCACCAAGAAAACCAAACTTTTTTTTTTTTTGGTGAGAAGAAAAACCAAACTGATTACGTGGCCAATTATGCTATTTTCATTTATGGGCCCACACAAAAAAAAACCCATACCTCTCCGTACAACTGAAAATTGGAGCTTTGCGTGATAGAAACACAAAGATATATATATAGCTTTGACAAAAAGGAAAAAAATAAAAGAAAAAGGTGATCATTCATTGAATGTTTGAAACCCCAATACCCACAAACAAAAAATGTGAACTTAAAAAAGAGAAAAAATAAAATATAATAGATGGAGCAAATGGACCCACCACTCCCTCACAAGATGCAAAGTGGTTTTATACAAACATATTTTTATCTACACACCTTTTTTTTTTTTTTTGTTCGTTTTTGGACACCAATTATTCTTTGAAATAACAAAGAGTTCATCATTAAAAAACATTACATCACTTTTTATTACTAGCCATTTAGGTCAACTATTAGCTTTCTACTCTATATCTTTATTACTAGAAAGGGCACCAAGAAATGGATGGTTAAAAGGTCAAAATTTCTGCTTTTTCAGGTACCCTAGATCTGGAACTACTATACAAATGGTGCCGTTGGTTTTAGTTTAAAATAAGCAGATTCGAAATCAGAATTTCGATTTTAAATGAAAGTGGTCATAATTGTGTATATTATATTTATGAAGTTTAATATATGAAAATGATGTTTCATAACAATACAATAGATTTGCTTTTGCTTTATAAACTTGGAAAATGTTAGAAAATACCGTAAAAAGAGTGTAAAGATATATTATTTTTTTTTAGTATAATTATTTCAACACTTTAGAGATCTTGATTGAAGGATTGATTTTTAGTAAGATGATCTCTTCACATTTACCACCAGTCCACCACCACCACCACCACCACCCATATGTCAATTCTTGAGTAACTGCTTGTTAGTGATCAATATGCTGTTTGGATTTGCTTACCATTAAAATTCTTCATAATCACCCCCATTAATAAAAAGGTAAAAGTAACATTAGAAGAACAAATGTTTTGCGGTGATGCTAACCAAAGCTATTAAGGAAGATATTTGCATCAATTTAATAATAATATAAATCATGAGAGTAATTAAATTATACAACAACCGCAGAATGACTACACAGTAGAAAAATGCAGTAAGTCTAGCATTTTCTATTATTTTGTACCCAAAAGATCATATGTGTAATTTTTTTCAAGAATAAAAAATAGAGCAGATGCGTAAATACGTACGGATTTCTGAAAAAATTTTATTAAAATATCATCCACATAAACCACTCATTAAATCAATTATGACCCACTCAGAATTAGCTTCACAAGATGCCTTGGCACGTTGCTTAAACACTTTTTAATGGTTTAAAGGTCCAGCTAAGTAAGGAGTAAAGCATGTCAAAGCATGTCGTGATGAGATATTGGAACCCACTCAGGTGGAACTTAATATTCCATCACAAATTAAGAAATATTTTCTAGGTTTAGTTTAATTTGCTACCGTTAAGGATACCAAAAGATTAGGGTTTGTAATACTGCCAATTAAAGTTGCCACTACACCAGCCAAATATTTGTTAATTTGACATTGGATCTATAATTAATAAAACTAATAGGTTTGTACTAAACAAACCCTAATAAATAAGAATAGATTGATAATTTGACACAAAAGGTAAACATTAAGGAGTTTAATTTTTGTAGTATTTTGATTCAATTAAATCCTCATCTTCCGTATCGATATTTTTCATACCTTTTATTTGTTTAGATCCAGACGTGGAGTTTTATTTTAAAAGCATTTTATAAGTCTCTAGATTCTAGGTCTTTAATTTTGTGGATGTCCACAACCACACACTACTGTATAGCTAATCTACAAAAACATGACTTATCCATTGTGATAATTGCTACCACCAACCATTGTTGTCATGGATAGACATTTCAAACCTAAAGGATTCCACTTCTATATAGTGGTAATGTTGGGACCAACCATTTTCATGTAATGGATACTTCATGCCTAAAGCTCTGCACTTCACTTTTGTAGCTTAGCTTTCTTTGTTCATTGATTGTGACATAGCCTAGCTAGCTTCATGCATGTTCTTTCCTATAGTTTACCAAATATATATCTGTTGCCCACTTAGCTCTAGGTCTTTTATATTTTACTTTAGTACCCAAATCTCCAAATTTTATGCAAAATTTAATTGCCAATTACAAGTCCAAACTGCTGGCTTTAAATAAGAAATTAGGCACTATTTGACTTTATCTTTTTGTTTCAAATTTAGGGTTTTGTAGCAAAACTTGACAATATGTAATCATGTTTTAGAAGATTTAATTAACTTCTTCACCATGATCATCCTTGAATACAATTGAGAATAGTTTCTGAAAGGTAGTGGAGCCAATATATGCTTGATTCATTCAATATTGCATAATCTTTAAGAAAAGATATAGTTGTTTAGCTTTTTCCATAACATCCAATAAACAATAAGTGGTCTAACATCTTTAGGTTTCCCATATAGGTTTTTCTTTTTCTTTTTTTTTTTCTTTTTTTTATCTTGCCGTGTTTTAGGGTAAATTTGAAACAATATTTTTACCCCACACTAACCTTAAGAGATGCAAAAATCCATCCCAAGTTGAAATTGTAGCTGCAGGTATTAAAGAAAAAAAGGGATTCCTTGTGAGCCACTTGAGCATTTTGTTAAACCAAAGATACCCATTTTGAATTGTAATATAGATATATATACTTAATTATTTTATGTGACACAAATCACAACAATTAAAATAAGGTTATACATAATCTTTTTATATAATTGAATAAATTAAAAGATAATAAATAGTTAGAGAGAGAGAGAGAGAGAGAGAGGGAAACATTTGAATGGCATAATGAAACTCACATGCACCACTTTTGAGTGTGTGAAGTGTTTTGAGTGGGCATTCATTTGAGTGTTTAGTATTTGATTTAAGGGCATCCTCCACATTAGCACAAAAATTGGAAGAAGAATAGAAGGTGGTGATTCCTCCCTAGAATCATGAAAGAGAAATAGAGATTGTCTTTTTGACCTCATCTAGGTTGCTTTCTCTCTCTAGAGTTACGTTACAATCATTGGCCTCTTAAGAACCGGGCTGACATCGAACCGGCCCATTTGTAGGTTAAGTGTATCTTTTCAACCAGGTGTGGACGTGTGGTAGAAAATGTGAACCGTTTTGATTTTAGTTAGGGTTCTTTAAGATTTGGTCCAAGGTTAAACCTGTGCTTCTCCACTAGAGAAAATGTTTTTTTTTTTTTTTTTTGTGCTAGAAAAACTATTTTAACTGAAAACAATTTTATAGGAAACAAAAATTAGTAGTCATTATTATTTGTTTGGTAGCTAAAATGCCACCACTTTTTTTGTCAAAAGCTTAGACATTTTTCTTACAAAATAAAATAAAAATAAAAACAAAAACATTGTCCATGCTATCACATTACTTTGAATTAGATACGATTATCTATGTCACATACAATTTGAGATCATTTGAGATTATGTGACGGCATTTACATAATCCCTGTAGAACCCTATCTCTATCATAGGTTTATTCCTCCATCCCCACCTCACGAGGTCTCAAAAGTTTTTGTGTTTACTATGACGGGTACTGGTTAGCTAACTTGTCGAACCCAAGACCCATTAATTTGCCAAGATTAGACCCAGATGCTAAACTTTTCCCCCGATCACACTGGTGGACCTAAGCTCTGTCTTGTTTAATTTAACCCTAATTCCCGCATGTTTAAAAAATAAATCAGGATTAAGATTTTACATTCTTGACCCAGTCCAACCCTAACAATTATCTGCTCTTCCCCACATCTGAAGTATCTTCTATTTTTAGGTCACCAAAACTAGAGTTGTTGTACTTGTACAATAGTCATTTGGATTAAACTTGCTGTTCATTTTCATTTTTTCACCACGACACGAAAAGTCACAGTAAACAGACTTAAGGATAGTCTGGTCATTTATCATTTCTAAGTGGTACTTTTTGTCTCACCCCCGTGGTGCTTTTTACGCCAGAGCTCAGCTCGCCATGAGCGCGTGGATGGATAGAAATAAGTCAATAACAGAGTCACAGAAGACTTGCAGTGTACGGTCAACGTGTTGAGGAGCCTGAATATATCATCACTTTATAAAACTAGAATTTTTTTTTTTTTTTTTTGTCGTCTGGATTTCAGAATAATTTAGTTAATAAACGATAACAGATTATGATTAAAAATGGTGGGGTTTTGATGATCGAACCAAGAAAACCTGCAACTTGGAAGAATTTTGCAGTAGGAGGAGGTGTTGAAGATGAGCTTTAAATTTTGTTTTTTAGGTTGAAATCAGAAAGGCATCTCTCTCTGTTTGGTTACTGTTATTTTTTCTTTCATCTGTTGTTTTTTTTGGGTAGTAAAAAAGAAAGACTTTGGATCCGATCTGAGAGTTTTTAAAACTGGGCAGGCTTGGTTGAATTTAAGAAATCTGAAGCATTGTCAGCTTAATTCAGTCAAATTGACTGTACCTCATGAAGCTCAAAACGGTTACATTTGGGTAAGAATCATCAAGACTAATTGTACTACCTAGGTTAAAAAAATGGGCCAATTTTACTACAGCATTAGATGGTGTTTGTGTTTTTGTTAAGGATATCTAATCTCATTTATTCTTTTGAATTTGATATTATATTGTATAAGATCTTCAAGTTTAGAAATTTTAAAATATATCAACTTATATAAATTGTACATCGGATCAATCCTTTTTCTCAATTACAATATTTACTTTAAAAGTTTGACTCGACCGATACAAGACACTATCAGATTCAATTCAAATGAATTATATTTGAACAAGTAAGATTCATACGAGTTAGATTCAAATGCTTAAAAAGAACAAATACCACCTGAGAAAATGAGTGGATCCGGTTGTTCCTAAAGTGAAGTGGAGTTTTGAGTTTAGGTTTTGAAATAGAACTGGAACTGATCCAAAACCTGAGAATTTAGTGGCCATTAAAGAGTCCTTAATGAGAAATTTATGTCATTAAAGAGAGCTGTTATTTATGGGGTTTGGAGGGTGTGGAGAGACAGGTTACTTGAGGGAGAAACTAATGCAATTTAATGATGCATTTGATGATAGAATTAGGTGAGTGAAGTAAAAGAGGAAGATAAATAAATTAACCGAAGGAAAATCATATCTACGGTTGGACATAGACGACATAATGACCATAATTCCCCAATGATAATTAACGAGCTTAAAATAACTTTGGAAGTACTATAATTATGCCACGTGGATAGCTGAGGATCACCAAACTTAAGAAGTACCTACATATATAAAGAGACTTCATTTTTATTTTTAATTTTTTTCCAAAAAATTTAATGTTGTTGAGTTTACTTGTGCCGTAGGACAAATTGTATATAACTCTCCATGTATTAATTGTGAAATTTTTTTTATGGTTATGCCCTAGTGAGTACATAATCTAATGTTGTGTTTGGTTGGCTTGTTAAACTTAGGAAAATGTGGATTTGCCATTTCCCTTTTGGCGTTTGGTTGGCTCTTGTTAACAAGATTCTCTTAAAAATGAAAGAATTGCAAACCTAAGAGAAGAGGTAGATCTGTCGGACGGAATTCAACCTAATTCAGTAATTCTATTAGGCCTTGTTCTACTTTTACATTAAACTAGTGGATTCCAATTCCATTCACCTTTCTTTCCTGCTTCTAACTAGGTTAATTAAAGCCGTGTTTGGTTCGGAATTTTGAGATACAATTCAAAAATCGGAGAACGACTAAAACACCCAAAATTTAAAAATATATGTCCAAAAACTCCATGCACTTTTCAAAATAGCCCAAACCCTCAAAATTCTCATAATTAGATGTATAGACGTATTTGCCCTTATTAGATAAGGAAGAAACTAATTTTGACCAACTCCTAAATTTGGTAATAGGATATATTGAAGCATTTAATTTAGATAAGATATTAAATCTTTCCTAAAAATATTCTTTGAATTAGATCATACTTAAATTAACCTAAGTTTTCTCCC
>MVGT01002668.1:378694-434822 GCA_002174775.1 Macleaya cordata
TTTTTTGGTCAAAGTCATGGGTAATGAGGGATGTGAAAACACAGTTCCCTTGTTGTCTCCTATGGTTCTTCTTCAAATCACAGCCTTGAAGAAGCCTTGAAAATTTGTGTGTTTCAGAAACCAAGAAAAAAAAAATTCAACAGTCATTTTCTCTATTTCACACTAGCAGACTTTGCTTCTTCAACTGTTTTCACATACACAACTAGTAGTGAACTTACACTTCTTGATTTTAGAGAGAGAAAGAGAAAGAAAGAGGGATTTTAAAGGTATAAAAGTTTTAAAAAGACAGAGTATTCAAGGGAGGGGTTGATTGGAAATTAAGTAAGAATTTTGCAATGACACAGGATTCAGAAGACATAAATAAGGTAGAGTACTGGAGATGGACAGAAATGCAGGGACTAGAGCTTGGGTCTAGTGAGAAAGGAGGATTTAAAGGAGCAGAAACAGAGAAAGGAACACAAATTGAAGACCTAAAAGTAGTAGAGAGAGAAAGAGTAGAAGAAAGTGGTGTTAATAGTGGAGAGAAAAAAGGAGAAGTGATGGAGGTGTCTGAAAAAAAGAATATGGATGTTGGGGATGAAAAACCCAGTACTGATTCTACTCCTCCGGTGGGATTCAAAGAGCTTTTTAGATTTTCAGATAAGTTGGATTATGTTTTAATGGCAATAGGGACGTTGGGAGCTATTGTTCATGGATGTTCTTTGCCTTTGTTTCTTCGGTTCTTTGCCGATCTTGTGAATTCTTTTGGTTCAAACACTAACAACATAGATAAGATGATGGATGAAGTGTTGAAGGTAATCTAATTTCGTGAAAAATGAAGCAATTTTTATTGGTTTTTGTTGATTAAAATGGATACCCATTTTTTTTTTATTTTGTGAATTTGTAGTACGCATTTTACTTTCTTGTGGTCGGTGCTGCAATTTGGGCTTCTTCTTGGGCAGGTTTGTGGTCTTAGAGATTTCTTCTTTCTTCTTAACTAACTCTGTTTCAGTGTTCTCTGTTTCTGTGAACTCTCTGTCTCTCTAAAAATTGAAATACTTGCAGAGATTTCATGTTGGATGTGGACGGGAGAGAGACAATCAGCAAAAATGAGGATCAAATATTTAGAAGCTGCTTTAAACCAGGATGTTCAGTACTTCGACACAGAAGTTCGAACCTCAGACGTTGTTTTCGCGATTAACACGGATGCTGTAATTGTTCAAGACGCCATTAGCGAGAAGGTAAAAGAAAATTTAAAACCCATTTAATTCTTCCTTTTCATTTCCCAAGCAAATCTAAAAGAACCCATTTCAATTTTTCAACAGTTGGGTAATTTCATTCATTACATGGCAACATTTGTGACCGGATTTATAGTGGGTTTCACCGCTGTTTGGCAATTAGCCCTAGTTACACTTGCCGTTGTTCCTCTCATTGCTTTAATCGGAGGTGTTCATACTACTACATTATCCAAATTCTCCACCAAAAGTCAAGAATCTCTCTCACAAGCAGGAAATATCGTAGAACAGGTAAAAAAAAAAAAAGATTTGATTTTTAGGTTTTTTATGTGTTTCTAAATCTGGGTTTTTAAAAAAAAAATCTTTTGGTAATTCTGATTTCAAGTTGAATTGCAGACAATTGGTCAAATCCGAACAGTTTTCTCATATGTGGGAGAAGCAAGAGCCTTACAGGCCTACTCCTCTGCATTGCGAGTTTCTCAGAGAATTGGTTACAAAATCGGATTCGCCAAGGGGATGGGATTGGGTGCAACTTATTTCACTGTTTTTTGCTGCTATGCTCTTCTGCTCTGGTACGGAGGCTATTTAGTTCGACACCATGACACTAATGGAGGACTCGCCATAGCCACCATGTTTGCTGTAATGATAGGTGGAATGTAAGTTTTCATTTCAATTTCTCTCTCTCTCTCTCTCTCTCTCTCTCTCTCTCTCTCTCACACAACATTTTGGTGCAAAATTGACTCTTAAAAAGATTGAATTTTTTTCTCTCTTTGATTATTAACAGTGGTTTGGGTCAATCAGCTCCAAGCATGTCTGCATTTGCTAAGGCTAGAGTAGCTGCTGCAAAAATCTTCCAAATTATCGATCACAAACCGAGCATAGATCGAAATGCCGAATCTGGTCTCGAATTGGATTCTATTACAGGACACGTTGAATTGAAAAACATCGATTTCTCATACCCATCAAGGCCCGATATTCGGATCCTTAATGATTTCTCTCTAAATGTTCCAGCTGGAAAAACCATTGCATTAGTAGGAAGCAGTGGTTCTGGTAAAAGCACTGTTGTTTCTCTAATTGAAAGATTCTATGATCCAACTTCAGGTAATTTAATCCAAACCCAAGTTTGGAAAATATATATATATATAGCATCTTTCTAAATTTAATGTGATATATCTGTTTCCATGGATTTTAGTTTCTGTTCTTGGAAGTCATGAAGTTCATGTGGGGTTATGAATTATCCGTACAGGACAAGTTCTGGTTGATGGGAAGGACATAAAGACAATGAAATTAAGATGGCTGAGGCAACAGATTGGGCTAGTGAGTCAGGAACCTGCTCTGTTTGCCACCTCCATTAAAGAAAACATGCTCTTGGGTAGGCCAGATGCTACCCAAGTTGAGATCGAAGAGGCAGCCAGAGTTGCTAATGCTCACTCATTTATTGTAAAACTCTCTGAAGGCTACGACACTCAGGTATGTCTTTCCACACAATTTCTTAGGTTATTTTCACCATTACATACTTGTTTTTACACTCCTATTACACCCTTGACTCTACTTATTGGGCTATATGAAAATGATAAAGGGTTGATATTTTTGTGAGAATGATTTTCTAACCATATGGATATTCTGTCAAAAAATCACATCATTTCTAATTCACGTAACTCCATCAAACTCGAGTTTGATGAATATTAGCATTAAAATGGATGGTTCAAACAAAAATAAATAAAAAAATTCAATCAACTTTTATTGGTGAAAAGGTCTAAAACGATTTGATTTTTTGGGAGATTGGGCTTTTTTTGTTTTTTCCATTTTTGGACAATTCAGGTCTACACAAAAGTTCTAGGTATTGGATGGCTGAGATTATCTGTTATTCTGAGTGGTGGTCCAAATCTATAGATGATCGCAATGTGGCTTGATAACGTGCCAATGTACTGTCATTTTCATTCCCTTACAGTCAATAATGTACACAGATCATTGTTTTTTTAACTGTTATTTAATAAAATAATCCTAGAACTCAGAAAAGAAAAGAAAAAAAAGATGGTTTATTAGAGAAATTAAAATATGAAAAAGTGATTTCTAAGGGTATTTGTGTCTGTTTGGTGATGTTAAAAACACTGAAAGTCTTGGATCAAGAAAAAAGAAGTAGAAAAAGGAGTTCGGCTGTATATGATAATAAAAGCAAAGAGTGTCTTTAGTAGCAATCAGAAGGTTTTTATATGTAGTTTTAAATGGGTTCCTTCTGGTCAACTAACTCAAATTTTAGCTCTTTTAAAGTCAATCATGGAGGATGGAGGGTTTTGGTCTTTTGCTTAAGATTTGAATTAAAGATGGTCTCTGTCAACATGTGCTGAAATAAACAAGTCTTTAATGGAAAACAAATATTATAATATTTTATCAAAATAAGTATTATTTAACACCCTAGATACTAGGAAAATATGAAGACCAACCCAAGATTATATTGACTGATAGACATAAAATTAGGATTTGGGTTCTATCCCAATAAACTGAATTTACAGTTGCTATCTCTAAAATTGAATTATAATTTAGAAATGGCAGGTGGAAGAGACAAGGTTGCATAAATCCATGAATACTTGAAATCTCAATCAAATTCAACAAAACAGTCAAAAGAGTAACAAAAATTACAAGATTAGAATTTAAGATGTAAACTGTAATTTGAAAATGGCAGGTAGGAGAGAGAGGGTCACAGTTATCTGGAGGGCAGAAACAGAGGATTGCAATAGCAAGGGCAATGCTGAAGAACCCGGCGATCCTGCTCTTAGACGAGGCCACAAGTGCACTAGATTCAGAGTCAGAGAAGCTAGTACAGGAGGCCCTCGATCGATTCATGATTGGAAGAACAACTCTAGTCATCGCCCACCGTCTCTCCACTATCCGCAAGGCCGACCTTGTAGCTGTCCTACAGCAGGGGACTGTCACTGAAATTGGCACCCATGATGAACTTTTTGCCAAAGGTGAAAATGGTGTGTATGCTAAGCTCATCAGAATGCAGGAAATGGCACATGAAACAGCTCTTAACAATGCTAGAAAAAGCAGTGCAAGGTACATTTCAGTATTACTATGATATCAATCTGGTTACATGGATTTAGTTTCTGCAACTCTTGTTAACACATAGATATGATATTACAGGCCTTCAAGTGCTAGAAACTCTGTAAGCTCACCGATCATTACCAGGAATTCATCTTATGGCCGATCACCATATTCGCGGCGGCTTTCTGATTTCTCGACTTCAGACTTTAGCCACTCTCTTGACGGTACATATCCCAATTATAGGCTTGAGAAGCTTCCCTTCAAGGCATCAGCTAGCTCCTTCTGGCGCCTTGCTAAGATGAACTCCCCTGAATGGGCTTATGCTCTGGTTGGATCACTTGGCTCCGTTGTGTGCGGTTTCATAAGCGCCCTTTTCGCCTATGTCCTTAGTGCAGTTCTCAGTGTCTATTATAGTCAAGATCATTCTTACATGCGTCGAGAGATTGCGAAGTACTGTTATTTATTGATTGGGGTTTCATCAGCAGCTCTCATCTTCAATACACTGCAACATTTCTTTTGGGATGTTGTTGGTGAGAATCTAACAAAGCGGGTCAGGGAGAAGATGCTTGCAGCAGTACTGAAAAATGAAATGGCTTGGTTTGACCTTGAGGAGAATGAAAGTGCTAGAATTGCAGCAAGACTTGCACTCGATGCCAACAATGTCCGATCAGCAATTGGTGACAGGATTTCAGTTATCATGCAAAATTCAGCTCTCATGCTTGTTGCCTGCACTGCTGGTTTTGTATTACAGTGGCGCCTTGCCCTTCTCCTCGTTGCTGTCTTCCCTGTTGTAGTTGCTGCCACTGTTTTGCAGGTTTGTGATTCATAGACTCTTTTTTGTGGACACCATTTGTACACCGTCCTCTATGGCCCACACGGATATGATCTTAGAGTTGATTTTTTTTTTGTGAGGATGATTTTCCGACCATGTAGACAATCATCATAAAAAATCAGCAGGCTGAAACTTTTAACTCCATCAAAACTTCGTTGAAACTTTAACTGTAACGAATCATCCAATTTACTGTTAAATTTTAACCAACTTTTGATGTGGTTAAAAGTTTACTGATGATCTACATTGTCAAGTGATTAAGGCCATTTGCAAGTGGTGTCCAAGTAAGCGGTGTCCATGGATCCTCAAATCCAATTGCTTAATGAAAATCAATGGGTACTAATTTTGTTAATCTTTTGGGCAGAAAATGTTCATGAAAGGCTTTTCAGGCGATTTAGAAGCTGCCCATGCCAAGTCCACACAGTTGGCAGCAGAGGCGGTTGCCAATGTAAGAACTGTAGCTGCGTTCAATTCGGAAGCAAAAATTGTCGGTCTCTTCTCCTCCAACCTCCAAACCCCTCTTAAACGTTGCTTCTGGAAAGGACAGATAGCAGGAAGTGGGTTCGGCATTGCTCAGTTCTTACTCTATGCCTCCTACGCTCTTGGGCTATGGTACGCTTCCTGGCTTGTTAAACATGGCATCTCTGACTTCTCAAAAACGATTCGGGTCTTCATGGTTCTCATGGTGTCTGCCAATGGTGCTGCCGAGACACTAACACTTGCTCCAGACTTCATCAAAGGTAGCCGTGCCATGCAATCTGTGTTCGATCTTCTTGACCGGAAAACTGAAATTGAACCTGATGATCCTGAAACCACCCCTGTCCCTGACAGATTACGTGGAGATGTAGAACTCAAACATGTCGATTTCAACTACCCGTCTCGCCCTGACACGCCAGTCTTCAGAGACCTCACTCTCCGTGCTCGTGCTGGCAAGACATTAGCACTCGTTGGTCCAAGTGGGTGCGGAAAAAGCTCCGTAATTGCACTTGTTCAACGATTCTATGAACCAACCTCCGGTCGAGTACTGATTGATGGGAAGGACATTCGTAAATACAATCTAAAATCGTTACGAAAACACATTGCAATGGTACCACAAGAACCATGCCTCTTTGGTGCCACCATATATGAAAACATCTCTTATGGCCGTGAATCAGCAACAGAAGCCGAGATCATCGAAGCTGCAACATTGGCAAATGCTCACAAGTTTATTTCAGCACTCTCCGATGGATACAAAACATGGGTAGGCGAGAGAGGGGTACAATTATCAGGTGGACAAAGGCAAAGGATCGCCATTGCTCGAGCCTTTTTGAAGAATGCGGAGATAATGTTATTAGATGAGGCGACAAGCGCACTAGACGCTGAATCTGAGAGATGCGTACAGGAAGCGCTTGAGCGGGCATGTTCAGGGCGGACGACTATTGTTGTTGCGCACCGATTAGCAACGATAAGGAATGCTAATGTGATTGCTGTGATCGATGATGGGAAAGTGGCTGAACAAGGGTCACATTCACATCTATTGAACCATTATCCTGATGGGTGTTACGCACGTATGATACAGTTGCAACGGTTATCACACGTGCAACCGGTTGGAATCGGTTCCGGGTCAAGTTCTTCAACACGTGCCAGAGATGGAGAAGACAAAGAGACCAAGTAGCAACATAACAAAACAGAGTGTGTGTGATGGAGGTGGCTTGCTTAGTAACTCCTCCCTGTTAATTGGGTTTTTTTGGGGGGTTTTGTTAAAAAATATATATATAAAATCGGATTTTATGTAATATAAGTTTTTGGTAGGGTCTTAATTTTATTTCTTTTTTGGCCTTTTGGAATTATAAAAACAAAATGGATTCACGTGAGACAAAGAGAGATGTAACTGGTTTGCAGCACAATCGGAGAAGATTCATATAGTGGGGCCCATCTTATATCACTAAATGCTGCATGGTGAGATGTTTTTAAATTAAGAATAAGATGGTGGGGGTGGGTCCCAGTTCACATATCACAGTCTAATAACAATAATTAAAGTGATGGACGCGCACATGACGTTGAATCTGCACGTGATCCCAACACCACGTCCGGACCCCGTCACTCTCCTAGGTCCTTTATTTTTTGGATTTTTTATTTTGATGGATTACTCGTTTTGGATCCTAAAATCATGTCATATTTTTAAATCTAAGTAACTAGTAGGAATAAAAATAAAAAGGTTCAATCAATGAATGCCCTAACTTCCAAAGGATTTTTGAAGCTGCGGACAGAGGGCAAGAGCGAGGTTTCAGAGCGAGTGCATCACTTTTTTTCGATGATTCCGGTTAAGGATTTCGATTAAGAATAAAAAATAATTTGAAGAATGATGCTATATATCATTTTGAAGGTAGAGGAGGAAGGCCTGATATAAGGTTGACTTTGAAAGAGTTTTGAGTGAATTAGGCTACCTTCTATGACCAATCATTCATACCTGGATGGAAATCTTAGGGGGTGGTGGTGAGAGGGCCCTCAGTAAAAGACACGGGGTGAGTGGTCCTGGAGCAGGCTCCACGTGCAAATGTGGATAGATGGATCATGGATGGATGGAGACCTAAATGGGATCAAGACAATGTTTCAATCATTCATCAATGGCCGTATGGTCCCACTTTCCCTCTCCCCAACCCACCTTTATCCTATTACTACTACTACTACTACCCCCACTTGCTTATCAAAATCAAACAAAACCGTACTACCTCCACTTGCAAGCCCAAAGAAAACCTACAAGAGTACGAGACTCAAGGCAATATTATAATTATTGAGAGTATCTCCCATATATTGTTATTCATACATTAAGTACATATTATCTTCATACATTAAGTACATATTACCAGTAAAATAAATAGTTCAATTACTAGTAATTTTCAATCTTGGAATGATGGGGTTACAAATTCTTAAATATACTAATTTTTTGTGAAGATAATCAACATGATGCGGAAAACAACATCCTCACCGAATATCATCCATTAAGGCTCTGCTTGGTACACCATGAATGTTCGCAAATACGAAAATTCACGGTTCATCATGTGTTTGTAGGTGATTGATGATGGCATCTAATAACAATATTTCGTGAGATTTGCAATGGGTTTACAAAATAAACAATCTAAAAGTTTTTTTTTTTCTAATTTATGAAATTTTAATTAACACCTACAAGAACCATGAATTTTCGCGTTGGCGAATATTCACAGTGTACCAAGCAGAGCCTAAATCAACTTCATATGGGTCAATAAGTAATGTATGAATAGCTATGTATATTAATTCGCTATGTTTGTTATATGCTATATATATATGTGAGAATAATAAGAGGAAGAATGAATAAGCAAGTGGTGATATTTGTGTAAGATTAACGAGAAATGGGGGACAACATTGGCTTGGCTTCATGTGGTGGTTGACCCACATGCACATGTTCAAGCCTCGACACTGAAAACAATGGGAGAAGAACTCATCACGTCATAAATAAAAAGAAGACTATTGGTACTCTCTCTCTCTCTAACCCTCTCTCTCTCTCTCTAGATCAAGTAGTAGTTAGTGGTGCTGTTGAATGAAAGTTTAGTAGTAGGTAAATTAGGACAGAGGAAGAAGAAGATGCTGTTTGATTGTGGGACGGAAGGAGGAGGGTTTGTACGTGCATCATTTCGTCGTGGGTCATCAATGAGTGTAGGTGGGAATTTTCCATCATCAACTACATGGTGGGCTCTATTCTTTGCACACATTACACATTGGTCGCCAAAATCCAACTCCAGATTTTTTTTTATAGATTTGATGAACTTGGGGGTGTTGTGCGATTTCCTTTCATTAGGCTGTGAACTCTTAACTAGACGACTGGGCTGTTTGAGGGGTTGGACTGATAGTTGGTATCCATCGTATGAAAGTACAAGGCCCGACTTCGGGTCTCCCTAATGGCCAAGGCCACCTCCAAGAAGCAAAAACATCCCTTCATTACCCGGCAAAGGGCTGAATATAAAGTCTTATGCACCATTGGTCCATAGCATGGAAGAATCTGTCATCCACCCAAAAAGAACCCAACGGAGTCAACAATAGAAGGATGGAGCTGGGCCAACTAAGAAAATCAAGTACAAGTACAAGCCCAATGCGACGGGCAAGCTCAGGTAAAGCACGACCAGATTGAACCGATGTGAATCCATTTGGAAGCACCAATATGAATCCATTATCAGTAAATAATACATACCAAAAACCATTACAAAAATGAAGATGACAGGCTGCGCAGTTAAGACTAGAATCAGATGAAGAACGAAAGAATCTATTAAGCCCATATATATCTGATGGGAGTTCTGAATGAAATCACTAGTTTTCGCTGCTTACCAGCAGCTACAAGACATTGACAAGATGAGGTCCTAATGATGCCGAAAACAACCAACGCTAACAGATCAGGGTGTAAGAAGCTTCTAGTCTCGCACAAATTCAGGGCAAACTGGAAAGAGAGATACCTTGGATCTTCAAGGGACAAGCAGAAAATAATCAGGAAGCATTGAGAAAATATCCTGCAACAGATCTAAATCATAGACAAATCTTCCCCTTAAAAGACCCTGAGAAACAACAGCCAATGCAAGATCACGCAGCCAAAGTTAGTAGTCTCAATTGCCAAAAAAACAAAGAAGAAAAAAAAGCTTGGTGGACTCCAAAATCTTGTAACTAATATTGAATCCATGCAGCAATGTCACACAACTTTAAAACCAACAGTTTAGGCTAAAATTAATTCAGTCAAAGTAGAATTAATACAAGAAAACGAGGTTTGATACACATACACATTCAATGCCAAGCCAGAAAATTAGGATTGGGTATTCCAATACTTGATTAACGGAATGGATGCAATGGGATCAACAAAACGAAAGAGCAAAGTGTTGGTAGCATCTGGCTTTCCAAAGAAAGATAATTGTTTTGATCCAAATTGAACGAAACAAAATGGGTGAAATTAGTCAAGGAAGGGAAAGGAGAGAGAGAAAAGGCATACAGTTTGAGGAAGAAATGGAGAAGAGGATGTGGACTCCAATGATTTGGCACTAGGGTTGAAGACAATGTTAGAGGAGTTCTAGCTCTGATACCATAAAACAACAAGCTCACATCAACCTTAACTAGGGTTTTGGATTGAAATGTTATATATGTGAAGGTCAATTTGCAAGAATGTCCTCAAAAGTACAGAAGATATCACATCATGCATAAATAGGAAACAAATATTGAAGAATAATAACGCTTGACAAAGATATCCATTAATAAGTTCCCTAAGAAACAGAGCATGGCATGTATTATTAAAGAATATTAATATGTAAGATTGTTTTCCAAATTGTTGCATGCACATTAACATATGCTCGAAAGAGCTCATGTACCTTAAGGATATTATCATAATTTACTTTGTTCACATAATATAAAGACCATCCTTGTTAGCAAGTGCCCTTAGGGTACATGATAACATCATTAATTAAACTCACTTGAACATAATATTAACTGCAAAGATTCCATGCTCAAAGTGCATCTATTTAATACAGTTATGATCATAGTTTTAAAATCGCATATCGTATCGCGTATCGGATCCCCAAATTTAAGATACGCATATCGTATCGAATATCGTGTATCGTAAGATACGCATTTAAGGTGCAAAATTAGATATGGGGTGTGAGTTAGTTGGGTGTAATTATGATGTTCATTTTTATAACACTAATGTAATTTTTTATAGACACAAGTGTTCAGGGGGGTTTCTTAATATTTTAAAACAAAAGAGGGTGTATTTGTTTAGTTAAATAGAAATATCGTGATACGATATGCTCAAAATATCAAGATATTTTGAGATATCGTGATACGTATTGCAAAATCTCGCGATATTTTGAAATGGCAGATATCGTTGAGTATCGTATCTTTTTTCCGACGATACGTATCCTGTATCGTATCGGGATATATCGGGATATTTAAAACTATGGTTATGATATGCCCTTAGGGTTAACAAGACCTAATATAAAATTATAATCCACAATTTAATTATGTTGACTAGAGTTTTTTGTTTCATGATATTAGAGCTACAACCCCTCTCCAATTGTGTTTTAACCTAGTTTGATAATTATGGTGTCCTTATCCTCTGCTTCCTCTTCATCAAATGCCATACCTAAGAATTCTTCTTCAACTTCTTTACATCATTTAATGAACGTTATCTTGTTTGACTATCACCTTTGGAAGAGTCAAATGCTTCCAATCCCTTTATTTCCAAGAACTTTATTGTTTTATTGACCCCACCATTCCGACTCCCATGCTCCTTAATTATTTGCAAAACCAATCCCATCATATGGCGTGATATTGCTTGATCAAATCATATTATCATGGATCAATGCAACCTCATCGAGCGAACTTTGATTAAAACAAAGTGGGTAAAATGATTCAAGATAGGGAAAGGAGGGAGGAGAGAGAGAGAGAGAGAGAGAGAGAGGATGTGGAAGCCATTAATCTAATGCTAGTGTTGAAGACAATGTTAGAGGACTTCTGGCTCTGATACCATGTTAAAGCAAAATTGCATCAACCTTAGCTAAGGTTTAGGATCAATATGGTACAATACATGTGAAGGTCAACTTACAAGAATGACCTCACTGAGGATATTACAACATGCATAAATAGCCATGCAAAAATAAGGAATCAAATATTGAAGAATAATATGCCTTTAACAAATATATCCATTAATAAGTTCCTTAGGAATGGAGAATGGCATGTATGGTTAAGGAATATTATTATGCAATATTGTTTTCCGAATTATTGCATCACATGCACATTAATGCATCTTTGTAATATCTCCATGTATCTTAAGGATATCATCGTAATTTGATCTATTGACATAATAAAAAATCATGATCCACAACCTAATTGGGCTTATGAAAGTTTACTTCACATGGTACTAGAGCTACAACCCCTCTCCATTTGTCTTCTTCAACCATGGTGTCTTCATCCTTCTCAACTTTATCAAAAAAAATATGACCTAATATTTCTTCTTCGTCTTTTATACCATTTTCAATAAAGGTTACTTATCTCGTTCCAACTATTCCTAGCTATGCTCTTAACACAGTTAGAAATATTAACCTCAAGGGGTTGCCCTAATGGTTAAGCTCTTACCTCACAAGTCACAACTAAAGGTCATGAGTTCAACTCCCCTTGAGACCACTCCAACAATAAGATCTTACCCGATAGTGTGGTATGGAGGGTTGCGTTATCCCAGGAATTAGTCAAGTGTTCTAAGAGGCCCGGACATCACAATTGATCTTACCAAATGCGTGATATAAAACAAGCAAGGGAACGACTACCACTCCACATGAGAGAGCATAAACCCATATTACTAAGAATAATGCTAAACAAACATAAATTCAAGACATAAAGGAGAGCGACTTAATGACGTGTTTCGCCCCCAATTGGGGCCTTGGCTTGATGTGCAGGTTCCTTGACATACGTGGCCCCATCATGTAAGACCAGAGAGCAAATTGGGGTACAACACATCATTAAGTCGCGCCCCTTTATGTCGCGGCTATTATGTTTGTGTAGCACTACTTTATTATAAAGGATTTAATAATCTAAAGAAGGATCTAGGTTACTAAAGGGAATCACAGTTAACACTATTTTTTTTCTCAATATCACAATAAACAGACAAACAAATCCCATGGAAATGATGAATAACGAGAAAGAAATAGAGATAAGATTATTTCACAGATAAAACAACAAAAAGAAACAACACTTCATGGAGCAAAACTTAGTCTGCAATAACAGCATGCGAGCCAAAACGCCAAGATAGCATGCCCCTACACAAGCACCTGCGCAGAAAATTCTCTCTCTCTCTCTGAGAGAGAGAGAGAGAAATGTAGCTTGATTGGCGCAGGTGCAAATGCAGGAGCATGCGATGTTGGCGACGAAAGTAAATATAAAACTATACAAAGTAAGAAGATAAAGAGTCCCTATATAAAAGAAGGTGAGATATGAGAGAGATTACTTGGCTTTGTTTGCCCTAGTACTGGTACACGCTCCCCAGGTACTTGGTGCCACGTGAAAGCAACCATTCTACCCATGTATCTATCTATCTTATAGCTGCAGCAACCCATTTGAGCTGAAAGTGCCAGTCGGAGAGGCGGTTCATCCTCGTGGCCAACAGCAAGCTTGTAGACGCCGGGTTTGTAAGGGTTTCCTCCGGTGAGCTAGGGTTTTGGTGTTTTGCCCCATTTTAATCTTTTTACACTGGGGGATAATAACATATATTTAACCCTACAGAATCGTCGAGATAATCATAAAACAAACGTGCCTTATTAGACGCTGGATTTGCTCTAGTAGAAATAATTGTCCGCTTTATTCGACTCCGATATTTTTATGGGCCCACAATAGGATTTAAATGTGATTTCAAGTGAAGATGATCTTTTTACCATATCTATACTATATATAAAGAGAAGCCACCTTCCCAAAAACCAATAGACGGACGTCCATTAAAGTGATTTCCTAAAATACCCTTATTCACTCTAACCAAAACTTGCCCCGTGCGCGCGTGCCAGTCAACTAGTTATCATAATCTAAAGTCCAGCTTCGTATGCAGAGAAAATTCGCATCTGCAGTTATTTCCAATTAAATTGATAAATCAGCTGATTGGCATGATATTCCTCTGCTAGTTAGGATACCTATGGCCATGTTTGTCCATGCTACAGCTATGGTAATTTGCATTCAAATTTTTCCTACATATCAAGCAGAGCCTAAAACTCTAACCTCATCCACTCCGCAAAATTGGCAAATTTTGGCAAATTCAACACACTTTTTTCTAACCATTGAAATTTTATTATGTATTGTGAATGTTTTCAATCTTTTCGACATTGGTTCCTTAAGAGCAAAATCAGAAAGTTTTGGTTCCTTAGGAGCAAGTCAGAAAGTTTGAGTCTTTGAGAAATAGAAACATCTAATTTGATTAGTTTTCAATAGCCATAAGATGATGATCTTAAGGTGATCCTTTTGTTGTGCTCCTATTACACCCGTAGTCTCCAAAAGATGAGAACCATGAAGTATTGTATATGTCATTAGTACGAACTACCCTTAATAACGAACTTGCAAAATAGATCTCTTTATCATAAAGAGATTCCTTGCTTCACCATAATTGTTATTTGAACAAAAAGATCACAGTAAACTGACTTTCAGATATGACGAATATACATAGTGTCAAGTGCATCATCTCATAAATCAACTATTAGATCATTGTGGTCCCCATATGTTAGGTCCCTTACCACAGTTGACATGTCACATGTCTGAGGTTGACAAAACATAATCGGACAAGTGAACTGAAATAATTCAAGGAATGTTAACTGAAATAAAAGGCTTTTAACATTACCGTTAGGAGCCATGACCTGGGATCAGAGATTATTTATAAACCGGGGTCGAGAAGAAACACCTTATAGTGGTACTATTTCGTGCACCCACTGGGTACACAATACGTCCGTCATCCAGCTGTCAGATGTTGAACGAACAACCCTAAATCGGACTACCCTACCATCATTTTGAGTCTTTTGACCGCACAACATTCAAACGACTGGATGATGAAGGATATTGTGCAACCACCGGTAATGTAAGTGCAAGTAATAGCATTGGCCATTTCACCGTATGGGACTGCAGCTGAGGGCAACGTGCAGCAGGTCTGAATTTTCGACCTGGCAAGGAAGCAAAGCTGAATTTTCTGTCTGAAATTAGTTGCATTAACCATGCTGGAGTAAATAATGTGACCCACAATTCGCACATTCCCTGGCTGTGGCTGATACCATGATGACAGGCACAATCCGCCTTGTTGATTCGATATTAGTTAATCATAATAAAAACTCCCTCGTTGTTACTCTCCAGAGTCCAGATACATATATGCAGTTGCGATTGCTCTATGAACTGATAAACTATAAGCTTCACTTATAACTATAACATCATAACCAAAAAAAAAAAAGCAAAAGCAAAATAAAATATGATGCACAATTACATCATTGTTGGATCCCAGATTTCTACCATATTGCTGCCATACTAGAACCCCTTGAAAGCCTCGAAGAACAAGCATTAATTTGCCCGTACCTTCAATTTCTTTCAACTGGTTACCAATCTATTGCGACAGGAACGGGTGGTGTAGCTGTGTTCCTTTAGAACTAATTACTTTACACATTATACAGGAGAAGAGAATTGTGGACCATACCAAAATGATGAAGCTTTCAAATATGGATCAGTGTTCATGCTTGACACGTGCTTTTAGAATTCCTGGAAGAGGGGGTGAAGTGGGAGGCCTAATGCCCACAGCATTCGACCTCAAGGGATGTGGAGTTGTGGGCTGGTACATGGCAACCATGCTAGTACCCTCGCCGTCATTTGCAATAGAATCACGGGCGCCATCATCGCTCTGTGGTCTCTCACAGAATTTCATTGCCTTGAGAACATAATTGTCGTCATGTAGCTCAAAAGGGGTACTGCAATTAGGGTTGCAGATAAGATCTTAGTCAATGAAGGGGTGCAACAACAATTGTTTAAGAAATCAAAGATTGCTTGGCCAGTTTCCAAACTATCAAATGCCAGAAAGAATGGTATATTGAATTTGGATGAGCATACTGCATAAATGGCATCTAGGCAACAAAAATAAACACAACATAATGGTAAGCCCATCAGGCTTAAGTACCTGTTGAAGTCAAAATGCACCAGTTGCATGTCTTCTGATATTTCCACCTCAACAGTTGCATGTGGGCGTGTCTGCAATTCAAATATGCAAAAAAAAAAAAAGGAAGCTAAGAAAAAACATAATTGGAATAGCTCCTGAATATTCAAAATCATTAGGAGCCCTAATAAAAAGCAAAAACTCCGAACGAAACATAAGATCAGAACTCAGAAGAACATCATCGACATAGTTTACCTAAATTAGAAGTTATAATGCCCACAAGTCACAACCATAATAATTTAGTTTTAGAAATGAAGAGGCTGCTAATAGCAACAATTAGTGGTTGTTCCATTTGGGGGTTTGTATGTATTCTTTCTTGGTCATGGTTCTTACAACCTAAGTTTGCTGGTCTGTATAGCACCTTTCAATGGTCCCTCCGTAGCGTTCTAACACAATCTATTTTGTAACATCTACATTGGGCCCACCAAGACGCATGCATACTGAGAAAGGGATGCTCTTACCTATTTTCTGAAGTAGGACTACACTTCAATATAGTGGTTGAACTATACCCTTTGGCAATGGAGTCAGACTCGTCAAAGTGAGAATGTTGTAGGGTCACCATCCATAACAACCCCTCTTATACCAGCAGCCTATAATTACAAACTAGTACCTCCAAGGAGTATGAGGCTTGCACCTCCATGACCTATTAAAAATGCTTTAAAGCTCATCCCAAATGAAGGCTAGAGGAATTACTAAAGTTGTGTCCACAACTTTCTTAAGGCCTCATATTATAGGCTTGTGCCTCACGACCATATGCTAGTATTGCCAACTTAAGTGATCATATATTTTAACAAATTCTATCTATGAAGGAAAACTAACTGTTCAAATATTTTTATACATATTACATAAATAGATGGAGCTGGATCTGATGCAACAACAGGAAAGAGATTTGGAGAAGTAGCTAAAAACATCAGATCATTTACTGGCGCCAGATAGTGATATGAGGTGTAAAACATTGACCCACCAAACCCCCACCCCCCAAACAGGATATACATATAGATCCATATTTATTCCATATAACTGAAAGAAATATTTACATAACACTTCATTTGATGTTAAGTATAACATAGATAACATCCTTCAAAGTAAATCTTATTTTCTCAAAGAAAAAAATAAATAAATAAAAAGTGTCAAAAGTGTTCAACATTTTTCTCTTAACCAAGGAAAACTTTAAGAAAATGGAGCAATTTTGTATCAAGACTGCCCAGTTTGAATTATTGTTCTAATAGAAACAACTCTATGAAGAATTTTCACATCGAGCAAAACCAAATAAATCATAAATGCGAACTTATCAAATTTCCTTCAAGAGTTGGATAGACTGGCAAAATAGAAAACAGTAGAGCTATACCTGAACCAGAATAAAAGGTAAAGCCACACCTCCCGTAGGGGCATTTCCTGAACTATATAAATGCTCATTTCTTTGTATCAGGTTCTGAAGACCTACAAACTTGAAGAAGGTGAGGAGAAGTTAGTGAACAGTCATTGATCATCTAAATGAAGCTTCTCAACCTAGAATATTTACAAGTCAGATAAAAACATAAAGAAAAAAGAAAATCACATAGAGAATACAGAAATGGAATTTTACTTGTTCCTCTAGTTCTTGCAAATAGGCAGCTTTCTTTTCGATCCTGTTTCTAAGTCCAATACGTTCAGCCTGCAACAATTAAGTTCGTAGAAGAGGATTACTTCCTATAAGATCCAGAGCAGATACCACACTTAAGTGCATCTAGAAAGCATGATCCATTCAAACCTTAAGCTCTTCAATATCATTCAAGCTAGTGCGGGGAAGACCCTTCCATTGTATTTCCTTCTTATCCTTAGATATGATATCCATTGCCATGAGAACGTTCAGGGCATCATATACCCTCCGTCGTATATTCTTCTCATCGTATTGTTGCTGTCATCCAAAGAAAGTTGAAAGACTGAGTTCTATATGTGCATGGTTGGGCATACTAGAGTTGAGTCTAGAGTTGATTTTCAATCAGAATGATCTCCTCACAACCAGTTCATAAACAGAAGATCAGCCAATTCTTAAACTTGCGACACTATAAAAAGTTAAAAACATGTTTACATCTTGAACAATTTAGGCCATTCATTCATCATCGACGTCCCACTGAATATTGGATAGGGTTGATTATGAACAGCATGTTGTTGACCTGGTTCAAAATTTTCTTACCTGGTCTGGAGATGCAAGACTATTGCTAGGATCTGCAAATTCAGCTACAAGTTCGTCTGCAACCTGGAAAATACTAGGATAGTCAGGTTTATGGAAACTGAAAAAGAAAAAACTTACAAAACATTTAAAGCACTTATGTAATGATCTATGTGGTAGTTAGCATGCAAATAAGAAATAGAACATGATAACTAGATAGAAAGAAAGCAGGTAACATAAGGTTTCTACATTTGGAAGAGAAAAATGGGTTTTAGAATACCAGATCTTAGAAATGGTACAGATATTGCACTAGCATGATAGAAAAACAAGACTCGGAATACTATTTAATAAATAATTGAAATAGAAAGATTACTGGATGTCGACTCATCTAAGAAGGAAGACTAGATCCTAAACAAATCCATGAAACAAAGTCAAACAGACAATTCTTTTAGTGGTCTGCCTATACAAGTATTTCTAAATATTAGACATTTTCATATACATATGGGTTTGATCAATTCTGCTAGTTTTTCTGTTCACTTGGTCTGCAGTTGATCGTTTGTAAACATTATGATCACAAGTTTCTCTACTTAAGCTCCAGGACCATGTCGGTGGCATCCCCTTTTCAATCCTTCCACCAGTTGTAGTTCAAAATTCTTAATTCAATATCAGTCGCAATGACTTCAATCAATTGCAAACCTTGCCTGACCCATGCAGAAGAACAAAGAGCCCCAAGTCTACTTCAACAAATTGCTTCAATAATGCCAAATAACTTAACCTACTAGTCAATTTTTTTAATACATAATACCGAACCAAAAAAGTAAAACTGAATACATAATTGACAACCACTCTATATGCTTCATTGCCTAGTGAACCACTTAGGAAACAAGCAGTTATGCAGCAACTTCATGATAAAACAAATGACAACTCAAACATAAGCAAATAATGACTGTCAGCATAATGAGAATCACTAGATAAATAAAAGAGATATATAATTTCCAAGAATTCAATTACCTCATTGTAAGTAGTCCTACCCTTGCTTTCAACCTTCTCACAGACTGAAACCATCACAAACATGGTAGAAACATGAAGTCAGTAACAAAATGATCAATAATAAAAAGCTTTGCCAGCAAAGACTACAGATCATGGAGAATGAAATTAACAGTCTACAAAAGCAAAATCTAGTATCAAATAGCAAAACTTTGTTTCAAAGCCAAGGCTTCTGAAGGGTTTTGCCATAGAATCAAGTGTTCCTTACCCATGATTTACACATCAAAACGAAAATATAATAAGAAATCAAGCAGAAATAGATGGAAACAGGACCCACCTTTCATGCTGAACTGGCGGAGTCCCCTACCACTTTTATCACCTCCTAATGCCCGTTGACCTCTCTTCTTCTTCTTCCCACTGTTTCGAAATCAATGACCAATTAACAAAAAGAAAAAAAGTCATAGAAAACATTAAAACATATTGAATTGTAAAAGCAGAACAAGTTAACAATGAAGAATTATGTCCGAAAATAGTTCTAAAAGACAAAAGCAAATGAAACATGGGAAACAAGTGTCCTGGGTTCTTCATAATACCAAAATAGAGACCGGTAGAAATGAAAGAACTTCAATTATTGGTGATCTAAAACGCAGCACACCAATACCCAGCTCCGTGGACGTGCCGAATTCAAGGGTTTTGTTCCCAACCGGCAAAAGAAGTAATATAGTGTTGACAAATTTTTACAATTCCCGCCAATAGAATAAAATTGAAATTAATGGATTTTTGGATGAACTACCCAAACCCCACGCATCTGCATTATACAACAATACCCACCTACATGGTAATACCGAATTCAAGGGTTTCCTTCGTAACCAAAAAAAAAAGTATCAAATTGTCGACAAATTTCAACAATTCCCGCCATTAAAATAAAATTGAACTTCATGGGTTTTCCAAAATTATCTATCGGAACCCCAATTAAGATCAAAATTCAACATATAGGTAACAAACAATTTTCATGAATTTTAAGAAATTATAAACTTACACAACAGCCTCTTGAGATCCAGCATCCTCTCCGTTAATATCAAGATGATTCAATCTAACGAAAGTGTTCTCACTAGTCGGAACCGCCATTGCCGGCTCGCTTTTGCTCGATGGAGACCCTGCACTTCCACCGCTCGTAGAAATCGATTGCCCTGAAAGCGTAGTACCCCAAGATCTCGTAGCTCCTGCCCTCGAAAAATTTGGCGGTTTCTTCTCCCCATCTTCGTTATGATTCCCGCCAGTTAACATGTCTGCTTGAGTCCCCAGAACTGATTAAATTCCAGATAGAAGAGAAGAGACCCCTTAGAATCAAAATAAAAGGTCAAGGATAAGAGATCTTGAATTTTGGGGGAAGAAAAAACCCCAGTTTGGAACTTGGAAACTAAGAGACGTTAGAATTGAAGAATTACGTGGCCCTGCTGGACATGAGCAGGGGAGGTCGAGCATCAGTTACAACGTACAAGTGTCTCTCTATCTCTCTTTCTCTCTCTAGGAGAAAGATGAAACTGTGAAATGGGGTCTTCTATCCTTCACTTTCTCTCTGTCTCTCTCTCTAAAATGTAAAATATTAGGAGGGAGGGAAGTACGTACCAGACCAGACTAGGCCAAACACAAAATTGGAGGGAGGAATGAACCCGGGAGGTTCAAGGAGTTCCCATCCTGGCTGGGTTGTTATTGTGGGGACCATCAAAATTTATCCAATCTGGACCATGAAATCTAGCAAATTATGTGATGAGCTAGGATCCTATCACTTTTGTACTGTGCCCTGTGGAACCCATGGACATAATCCGATGGATGATTTTGAGTAAGAATTTTGTCCTGATCATCGTGTATATCATCCTCACCCATAATCAATTCATTCTAAAATTTGTGAACCCATTGTTTGATGATTAAAAATTGACCGTATTGAACCATCTATTTTAGTGTTGATTTGTTGAAATGCTGCCACCTTGCCCAGGGAAATATTTTAGTACTTCTTTGTGAGACTGAGTAGCATTGGACCTTAATAACCAAAACCATTGTTAAATGGTGATAGTCCCATTTTGGAACCTTGACCTCTTGTTGATTTAACACAAGCACTGTTTATGTACGAGAAGCCGATTGAGGTTGAATATCTTTTTTTGGGGAAAAAAGAGCCGTTTTATAGGCGCCTTCAAAAATCTTATTTGTAGGCCTCGGTTATAGACACCCCAGAATTTGCATTTAATTCTGTTGCAGTCCCCAATCTTATTAGCCAAACTTTTTTGAAATTACAAAATATATTACAAAACATGTAGAAATAGAAATTGATTGATGGTCTTTAGGACGATTAGAAGGCCCAATGCCCTTCTGTATCAAATGGGGAAGAAAGTTTTGTACGTTAAGATGGTTTGACCAAAATGGGGACTGCCACTAAAACTTATAGAGTCAAACCAAATTGACCAAGTCCAACCTAACAGACCTGCCGATAACATTTCAAGGGGGGTGCCTTTTAAATTTTCCTAAGGATGTGTTTGATAGCATTTTTCCGTAGAAATGAGTGAAATTTTGTTGTTTGATACATTTTACATTTCCATGGAACTAATTCCCCATGACCTGCCTGAATTTCATGTCCAAGAACAATGTTTCTCAAACTTCCAGAGAGTAGACTGAATTTTGAGCCCAACATGAACAAATAAGTTTCTGTATTTGGTCAAAACTGAAATAAACATCAAATTCAATAAATTCTAACCCACCTATCAAAAATAGTTATATAATTAGTATACAAGATCTTGAACGTCAGTTATCACTCCAGTTGGTCGAGTTTAACCTCGTACTGTTCACCAGTTGCTAGAATTTTTACTCGAACCATGCCCTTCTGCCATTCGGAATTTCCCACCAAGATCAACCTCCCAGCATTGATCCTTGCTGCGCGCTTGAACACCCTGAAGAAAGAAAGGAAAAAAAATAAAAAAGAGAGAGAGAAGTGAAAAGGTGACAACCATAAACCAGAAGATCAAATAATAATTTCCAAAGGAACTGTCTCAAATCAGCCAATATAATTAAGAACCGGTAAAAAAAATCTGCATATTGGTAAAAGAGGATGATACCATTTGAGGGGTTTGTTCTCCAAAACAAGGTCAACACTTTGGCCTTTTTCTCTGAGTATGGTCGCTACTGTGGCAGCTGCTCCTTGGAGCTCTTGATCCAGCGAGCATACAATATTTTCTACCAAGGGACTTAGCTCTGGTAGTAGTCCCTTTTCCTTGAGCAACTGAAACAACCCAATCCACCCACATCATTCATTGACTACAAACAATCTACAGCAAAACAATAAACTAATAAAATTTGAAAATTCAAAAGAGAAAAACATGATCCACCGAGACACTAGTCCAGATTTGTTCAATTAGTAGGCCACCTCTATGGACGGAACATAAACCAAAAAGGAGTCAGGCTGTCTTAACCATCTAATTGACCATAAAACCTATATGGCCAACAAAAAGCAGCGGTGAAGGATTATCAAGAAATCTCATTAAGATAGTTCAACTGGAACAACGTTTAGGCCATGGAGAATTCAGGGGGTAAGCCATAAAAAATCGAAATGGTGGATAAGATACATCATAGATGACACTTTTCCTATTAGTACTTAATAGAGCAGAGTATTATTGCTGCGCTGGAAACATATGCAGAAGTTGGCTTCTTCCAATTGATGTTGCATGCCAAATCTTTTGAAAGTATTTTACTGTACATGAACGTTAAAGCCATCTCTCATATTTTCAATCTTATTTATTTATGTATTTTATTTACTTATTTATTTATTTTCTACAACCAAGATACGGCAAAACATGATAGAGGTGAACTATTCTTACTTCCACGATGACAGCGTCTCCAAATCCAAAGCCACAGGCTGGAACATCATCACCTCCAAACGTAGAGAGTAACCGGTCATATCGTCCACCACCACAGATCGCTCTTAGCGTCCCTTCTCTATCAAATCCCTGAACAAATAAATTAACTTTTAAAGGAAGAAAAAAGCGTCTTACCTATGCATTCTATTTTAAGAAAAATTAGAACCAAGAGAACAGATTTCACTGATGCCAGAGAACATCAAATTGAGCATTATCATAAACCCACATTCCACTGATTTTCAGCACACAGTGCAGAAGGCAGAAAAGGCAGGGTTGAGGGCTCAGAAGCTGTGGACCAGACTATCTAAACAGGATCCACGTAGAAAAACTGTCTGGTTTTGCTGCTGGTGTTCCTAAACAACTCCTGAGCCATGCTACGGTACTGCTACTCTTTGTTATTCATGCTATCCATCGACACTTGGTAATACCAATAAGAAATAGATACTCATCCTGATCGTATAGATTTTAAACCCTCAAACTCAAGAACTACCCTAAAATAGTCTTGCAAGTACTAAATTTCATCCTTGCTCATCATATAACACGAGAATTGACAAAGGGATAAATCAAACCTCGAATACAATCCCAGTGTAGTAAGCAAGACCTCGGACAACAGATGCATCAAACTGAATCCATTCAGAATAACCAAATTTATCGGCAAGTGAAAAGAGTTGTTTCAAATCAGCAATAGCATCCCCTGCAGTTCCTAGTATCTCTGCATATGCACAGGATAAATGCATAAATGGATTTCAAATGAAATTTTAGAAATTATTGCCCCATCAAACCGACCTAATTCATGTGCAAGGGACTACAATGTGAAGATCACTTTAATCACAACCACAGCATTATTGAAATTTCAAACACAAGAATTAAATACAAAGAGCTCTCCATAAGCAGATCCCTAAAAAATTAAAAATAAAAAAGGCTGAAAGGAGAAAAGATAAGTGAACTCCCCATCAATAGTTTGTAAAACCAAACCTTCCAACTTGGACAATGACTTAACAGACAGAACCTCCAATAGTTCCTCAATAGCTTTTTCTGACATCCCAACTGATTTCAGCTCACTCTTAATCTCATCCATGGGAATCTTTTCCATCTATTCCAGATTAACAATGAGTCATTAGAAAAAGGACACATATAGAAAGAAATCATATAAAGAAATTAAGAAAAGACAACAGATGAACCCAACGTGCTAGCCATTAGAAATTTGAATAAACTAACCTTGTCGATGATGATGCAAACTTTGCCAAACAAATTTTCTGGTATAGAATAACTACGAAGTACTTCTTGTAAAACCTGTAAAGTGGAAGAGATGGCATATCACAAATAGCAAAATGCTAACTGCTGAAAAAATTGAATCCACCACATAAATTCCAAAACAAGATTTAAATATTAAACAACCAATATAAAGAGCATCAATATCACCCACTTAAAATAGTGTCCATGATCAGCTACAAGCTTACAACCAATACGAACACTTCTCAACCAAGCAGATTGCATCCAAACTAGTTTTTCCATATTCAATATGAGTCTTTCCTCAAAAAAGTTCAAAACAGTAATATAAAAGCATATTTACTGGGAGTCTCCAAATAAATAAATAAAAAAGGAAAGCATTTGCATTTATCACCATAGAAACTCCAAAATGTATGCTATGAACCACATTGTGCCACTTATGCCTCTAAATTATGAAGGCCATAACCCATTGTACTGTTCTGCCAGACCCTACTAAACCTTGTAATACATGCATCACACATATAACTACCTCAGAAAATCTAGGGGATGAAGTGGTTATTACTCTCTTTCATGTAAACTGACATTTTTGTCTTAAAAAAGAGACTGGTAAATTCTTTACCATGAGTTCTAAGGATACACTCTTCTTATGCATTTCTAACACATATGAGCAGATTATGACACCCTATGCGCAAGATTGCTTTGCGCATTTCTGTGAGTGCATGTGAAATAAATGTTACATTTATAACACCCAAATAGGACACCTTAAGAAAAAATAGGTCCGCACTTGGTTCAACATGGAGAGTATGATTATGCTCTTCAGAAAAGAAAAAGAAAAAAAAAATTATTTCTACAAGCTGTTAAGTACCATCAGAAGGTCATATCTCAAACTATCCATTTACCTAGTAGATCTAATCACAGCCTTTTAACCATCGCTAGAATTATTATTAGATTAGTATTTATTTTCAAGCTAAAATTAACAATGAAACTGCACTTTGCTCACGAACTCTAAAAACTATTCTCCTAAACAAAAAGAATTTTGTAAGCGCACCCACAGTATGCAGAGTCAACAAGAACAACTACACCTATTCTTCTTTTTTTATTGTTAAGTAGTAACACCTTTCAGTCTAACAAAACATAAACAAAGTAATCAAGACCTCTGGCTGTCACATCATAAGAACGATCCGCTTACACCTTTCGGCTGGAAACTTTAAAGCCGACATCTGACGATGTAATCCCAAGTCGCTTAAAAAATGTGACAATAGAAGAAATAAGTTCTGCCTCGGCCTACAAACAGAAAGGAGAAAAATGAAGATTAGAGACAAACCCTCATAAGATTCTATTAGGATTAAACACAATTGTTTGCTACAGAACAAGAACATCAGAGGTATTGTCAAATGAAACAAATGTAGAGTTCTAATACCATAAAATATAACATGACAATGTACTAGGGTCACTATGAAACAGTTCGTGGAACTGTATACTCTCAACACCATGCAATTCCTCTACAACAAGTTTAGTAAATGTCTTTGATCAACTGAGATAGAAACAATATCAAGAATGGGGTGTTAGTATTTATATGCATGGACATGTGTTCATACATTCATGTACCACTACGAATATATTTAAACATATAAAGGGTGAATGCATGCACACAGGAAGGTATAGATGAAAATTCAACACAAGGGTCTTGTGCACATTATCAAAAGCATAGCAGTATCATCTTGAGAATGGGCAGCATACTGTAACTTCAGGAACACCAATAATATCCATATTCCACTGGTAGTGCTCACGACGCCGTCCTCTAGTCATACGCTCGTAACGCCAACACTGCCCTACTGCAAACCATTTCAATGGAAGGGGAGCAGATTTTCTGAACAGAAAAAACAACTGATATCAAATTCCGGCAATCTGATCTGTACCTGGATACAAAAATCAGAAGAAAAACAAAACAAATGAATGAACAACTACATGTTTAGCAATTTCAACTATCCAATCATCAATAGATGCTTAAAACAAGAACTAGGCAAAAGCAGACTCTATAATGCTTTAAAAACCAGTATCAATCAAATAAAACAGAGATAGAATTTCAATACCCTTTCTGTATCACAAGTCTAGCCAAAGAAGGAGTAAGCTCAGGCCTCAAGGCAACACGACGATTACCCCGATCCTCAAAACTATATAACTATAAGGGAAAAAAACGTAGGAAAAAAATTAGGCCAGATAATATAAGGACATATTAAGAATTGCATCGCAATGAATATGTATTAACTGTATATGTTAAAGACAAACTAACATGGATGAACCAGCAAATCCAATTCACACAAGGAGAACGAGAGAGAGAGAGAGAGAGAGAGAGAGAGACCAAGTTCTTTAATCAGTGTTGCGTAGTGGTTTTGTCAAGAAAAAAAGTTACCTGGTCTCTAATTTCCTCCCCAGCTTTTCTAATAAAGAGTGCTTCGGATTCGAGTACTGGAAAATCAATCTCTTCAAACCCAAACAATCGAGAAACCTTTTTGATATAACCAACATATTAGCATTAATCAAAATTGAACCACAAACCAATAAATTAATTAACTAAATTACATTAACAGAAATTTTTTATTAAAAAAAAAAAAAAAAACTGTTACCAACCTCCCTGAAGTTCTGAAAAAGCCAACTTCGAAGTCGCATTTCTTCCGGAGGAAAATCCCTAGTTCCTTTCGGAGGATTAACGTCGATTTTCTGGGATGTTTCAGTGACTGGAGGTGGCGACAGAGCTCCAGACCTACCTCCACTGACATTGTCGTTTAAAGCTTGCAAAGCAGATGAAGAGCAGTTTCTAGGGTTTTGAGAGACAGAAAATCTAGGAATGAGTAATTTATGATTGCGAATAAAGGAGAGGGAAGATGGGGATAAGAGAAGGGAAGGGTTTAGATTTAGATGGTGACGAAGGAAGATTGAGGATTTGAAGTAGTGGTTGAGTCGTGGGTGAAGGATAAGGTGGGTAGCGTTTGCAGCCATGGTGGTGGTGGCAGCAGTTTGAGTCTCTCTCTCCCAGATTCTCAATATTTCCCTCCGTCGGTAAGGTGGGCTAGCGGAGATGCCGAATTTGAACGCTCTTACTTGTGCCAGATACTTTAAGCCTACGCCCTATTGGGCTCACAAATTATAGGCAGGCCAGGCAGGATGGTGATTAACGGAATTGGGCTCTTTTCCCTGACTCATGATGACCCGACGTCAAAATGTCATGGATTAGACCTGGCAAACGGGCCGGGTTAGAATTATTAGGGTTAGCGGATTGACGGGTTAAAAGACTCTAATCCGTTTATTAATCGTACTAATTTTCTCAACTCTAACCCTAGCTTGAATAACTCTAATCCTCTTTAGTAACCTTAATAATATTTTTAATTAGTATATTTTAAAGTAGCAGTCAACAAATTTTTAAAAATATATATTTTTAATTAAAAATGTTAAAGTTTAAAGATGGAAGTCAAAAAAATTTTAAAAGTAATATAAAGCATAATGAAAGAAACAAAATTAATGATTATAAAATTTTTTGTAAAATTTAAAATTTCTAATATAAATGACTAGTTGACGGGTTGCCCGTGGAGTTGAACGGGTCAACCCTAAATTCAACGGGTTAAAATATGCCAACCCTAATCCGACCCGTTTAACTATCGAGCTGACTTCGGGCCAGGTTATACAAATCGGTTTAGGGTCGATCCAACGGGTTATAGCCAATTTTGCTAGGTATATCATGGAAGTAAATTTTATTAGCACTCACTATAAATAAAAAATAAAAATCTTGCTTAGATGTGAATCTTTTTTTATGAGATGAATTCGGGTCTAAGTTGACACTATTAATTATACTAGCTTGCATTTGCAGGTTCCAATTTGATTAGCACTCCCTTATTATGTTCAAACTAATTTGCCTATCACAAAAGCCCCCAAAATCGGAAAAAAAAGGGATAAAGGAGTGGGAAAAAGATAAAGAAAGAGAAAAAAAAATAAAATAAATAGCAATCACTAGGAGATGAAGTATACCTAATCTCATCAGCTTGGTTTAGGTAAAACAGATGTATTTTTTTCAATTTATAAGATTTTTTTTTAACAATGGTGATGGCTTGGTTAGTTGAATAGTCAATCTCATGAAATTGCTTTCCTTAACACTTATAACTATAGTAGGGTGGTAGTGGTGGGTGGTAGCGGTGAGATGGTGTTGACGTACTGGTGGAGGCGGTGTGGTGGTTGTAGTGAGGTTATACCGTTGATTTCTTTTAATTTATGATAAACTTTTGATGAGGTTAGAACTTTTAGAAGTTGCTGATTTTCGAATATGATGATCTACATGATGAGGAGAATATCTCCACACAGAAATTAGCCCTCAAACCATCTTCACGTGGGCTCCATAAAAAGTATGTTGCAATAATATCGCAATAAGATATGTTGTAATATCCCTCATCTCTTTTTAGATGCCCAATGTTGTTTTAAGGCATTGATTTCAATCAAAATTTATCAATATTATATAGTTTAAACGGCTAAAACTGGGCAAGTTATATGTATGTTTAATCAATCTGGAGATTGCCACTAGTTATAATTTTAAAGCCAACGTGGCTGACTAGCAAACTCAAACTAGAGGTTTAACCAAAAAAACGAAAAATTTGTCTTTTTCTTCTTTCTGTTTAAGGCCCGACTCCCTTAACTTAAAAAATTGACTAAGGGGGTGATTGTTTTTTTTTACCTCTAACTAGTGGCGGGCCATAAAAAAATGTTATTTATTTTTAACCACTAACTAGTAATATTAAGAGGAAACCTTTTATTTTTGGGCTTCAAACCTATTAAGTGGAAGTAAGTCATATCAATCCACATACTACAACTTAATGGGAGCGTGAAGCCTTTAATTAAAAGTTTTCCAATAGTTGCCATTAGTTAGTGGTTAGAAATAAATAACATCTTTTATGGGTGTAAAAGAAATTTTTTTTATATTATTATTATTAATATTTTTTTTAAGTCCGACTGACGAGTATCTCCGTCAGTTTTTTGAGTAAATACTAATCCCATGTCAAACGCACTGGCCTTGTAAGAATAACTCTATGATGTTTCAACTAGGTGCACAATATTGAATAATATTTTTCATCTTGTTAAAGTTTGGGAATTAGTATTTCAATCCACTTATCTGCTAATTCAGCACACCTTATTAGTTGGCGCAGAATGGTATGTCGGTTAGCAAAATTGAAAATAGCAGAATGGATGGTGTATTGGTGCGTCAACTCATGGAGTTAGTTGGGCTGAAATATCGGTTTCATAATTTTCTAGATTTTATGGTATTTATTAAGGGCAATTTTAGAGTGAGGAAATTGTTTAATCTGAGGGGTAAGTTTGGAAAATGTGAACAAACTAAACGACTAAAAAAAGTTGCGTTGGACGAGAAGTACAGAAACAATACCCGGAGGCATGTAAGTAATTCAACCAAATAAAAATCTGGTGGTACGTCCGGGCCCTTTTTATGAGTTAGTGGTGGTGAAGAATTATTAGAGGCGATTCTTCTTCATCTTCACAAGTTCTCCTCCTCTTCTAGGGTTTTTTTTTTTTCCTTTTTATCAACTCTTTTCCTCATCCCAAATTTTCCCATCCCTCCCTGTCTGTATCCCTCTTATAGTTTTCCTTTTCAATATTACCGTTTTAGTTTTCCTTTTCAATATTACCAAGATACTCTGTTACAAGCTTATCCTCCTCTGTTCAACATGATTAACAAATCTTGTACCATATCCTCTTTCTTCTTCTTCCCTCCCCCCTCCATATCTTCTTTTGCAGTTCGATCCTCATCATCTGGTCGAAAATTTTTAGATCCAAACTGCATATGTTTATCTGGTTCAATATTCATCATCTGGGTGGATCTCGATCCGGATATTTGTTGAGAGGTGGAGATGAGAAAGAAGATCTGGAAGGAATGGGTGAGAAGACGGCGAAGGATTTTTTGAGGTCAAGCGCTGCGAACGTTCCCTGCACGGTTGGCAACGTTTGCAGCATGTTTACCTTTAGAGTGGTGGGCCCACAGTAAACGTTCTCGATAAAGTGGGATTTACAACAAGAGCAGGAACCGTTTGCAATTCGAGCGATGTGTTGTATATGATACCGCCGGAGAATCGAGAAGTATTGTATCATACTCACATTAACGAACTCAAGCTATACTGGATCATTTTAATTTCTGTTGTCTATAAATAGACCTGAGTTCAGAGAGAGTTCTTATTCTTATTTTCTTGATTCTTCAGAGAGCAAACACATTTCTACTGTTTTCTGTTTCGTAAGTATTCTTGACCTAATCTCCATTTTCATGTTCTTAAGGATTTCGTTTATTATTTTCTCCATTCTTCAGAAGTTTTAAAGATTTCTGATCTTGATTCTGATTTGGTATGTATTTACGTCATAATCTCCATTCTTCAGAGTTATCTACTATTGTTTGTTTTTTAGGGTTTCTATTTTCATGTTTTTAGTGTTGTTTTGAAGAGTTGTTAATCGTATTCACTCAGTGCTTTTATTTGTTGAGTTTTTCAGTTACTGGTTCAAAATTCGGATAATCTGGTGCCACATAACGATACTAGCTTGATTTAAAAGTTTTTTTTTTCTGTTGATCTTCTCTTATTTTCTCCATTCTTCAGAAGTTTTACAGATTTATTATCTTGATTCTAATTTGGTATGGATTTACGTCATAATCTCCATTTTTCACAGTTATCTACAGTTATTTGTGTTTCTAGGGGTTCATTCATGTTTTTGGTGGTTGTTTTTAAGAGTTGTTAATATTCTTCACTCAAAACTTTTATTGTTGAGTTTTTCTGTTACTGATTTGGAATTCAGATTTTCCTGTGCTGTGTTTAATTATTTTTCTTATTTGTTGATCAGATTGGTCAGTTACCGTGTGCCAAATTGTTTTCTTCCTGCAATTTTGCTGATAGTTGTTCTTTGTTTTTCTTATTGGAACCTCTTTTGATCTGGACTTCTCCGTTTGACAGCGGATTTTATTCAAGCTAAGGAGTCAGTATCCAGTTGCAAGTTAAAGGCATTTTTCTCTCTCTTCAAACTTGAGTTTATTCCGATCACTCCTGAATTAGTTTGCTAATTTGCAATAGAATCAGTGATTCTGCTGTGTTTGTATCAAACATGGTGCTGTTTTGTTTATATTATTTTATGTTCTCTGGTATCTATTCTCTTGCTAATTAGATATTATGTATATGCATGCCATCTCATTAACAAGTTCACTTATACCGGACACAGCTTAAGTAGTTTAGTTTGTCAATGGAATGACGGTGCATGGAAATGTTCTACGTGCTTTCGGAGATTTAATTACGGAATTGTTAGTTGAAATAAATCAATAAATTTTTTGAAATTGGTTATTACTTATTAGTTGAACTTAAAGATGCCATTTATATTAATAGTAGAGCTAAATGGGATTTTCAACGCGCGCTCCTGTTTCTCGGGGTAAGAGTAATTGCTTACATAAAAGTTCCACAATTCTGCCCGTGTTGCTATACCTAGAATCAGCATGTGAGTGGTATACTGAACCACTGCATTTTCTCGAGTGATTTGTGCAAATTTGGATTGATGATAAGAGGGACTAGTTAAGTGATTGGACGTTTTGTTAAACTGTTTCTTTTAGTGCTTAATACCTCATGGAGTTATGCTTTTTTTATAAAATTTCCACTCAGAAGGGTTTTCTATAAAAAAATGTGTAACCGTTGAGAACCCCTATTGGTTTTCTATATTAGTTTAGATAATTTATTGAAAAATGAAGCTAGGATAAGAGATAAAGCTGTTCACATGAACATTATTATAATGATAACCATTACTATTTCTATGTTATATAAATTTTGCTTCTACTTACTCGAACTTTCTTTTATACCATAAAAGTTCTGAGTATTTATAGTTGGCAACGAGATAGAAAGAGTAAACAACAATTCTCGTACATCTTTACCATTTCAAATATTTCCGTCGATTCTTATAAAATGTCATGTCTTCTGTAGTTACAATTTTTCGTCTAATACCATTAATGATGATGTCCTTTTCCTTTTCATGATGAAATATTTTGAGTGGGCCAACTGAATCAAATTCTAGTAGATAATAAGGGAGAGTATTGAACTTGTAAACTTCCTTGTATGGTTGTATGTGAGGATGTTAACGGACCTCTTTCGAACCTTTTGGTTGCGAAGTGGTTCCTGAGTTATTGTATTGTTTTGAACTTGACTCGATGATTTATTAGATCGTGTCCTTATTTGGTCGGATCCTTGGAGGATCTCAATTTTCTCAACACTGCTCTCCTAATCCAATTTGATAAACTCCCTCAGTCACCTCATTTACGATGGAAAATTAGAAAGTTAAACATTTTGATAATCTATATTACAAATTAATTATTGTTTCAAGTTAGGCAATTATTGAATGGAGAAACAAAAAGGGCAATATGCTGTTGTGTAGGTTGACTGTTGCCTGTGCACCTAATCAGTGATTGCTTTGTTTTTTGGATTATATGCTTTTGCATTAGCAACTCACCCAACATTTCCGCATCATTTTCTGTATTACCCTGTAAGAATGGTGCTTGTATTCTTGGCCTCGCTGAGCCAAGTTTATTGAGATGCATTATGTTTGTCTGAGGCTTGCTGTACGTTGCAGGATAAGTTGGCTTACTTCTGAATTAAAGAGCTTAAAGATGTCCTCACTTGGCTAGATGTTGCAAATGAAGGGACAGAACAGGTATGCTTCCAGAAAATTGTTATCTAGGATAGTGCTGAGAGGAGTCAGTGGTTCTTAACATGGTATTAGAGTTAGAGGTCTTTAGAAATTCGAGTATCTTGCATATAGCTGACAGGGAGTATTGTGGGATGTGTGCCATCTCTTTGTTAGACCCCGCAAACCCTTTTCATGTGTACTGTTACTTCTCTTCCTAACAGTTTGAGCTTTTAGAGTGTGTCAACAATTTTTATTTCCATCTTCCACTTGCATGGTTCTTTAGTGAACAATATCCATGTTAAATTTGTAACAGATCAATGTCCTGGCAGCTAGGCTTGGCTAATGGGTTTGGCAAGTTTTTGTCTATTTATATCACTAAAGTCTATTAAGCAGAGAAGAAAAGGGTGAAGGGCTAAGGAAAATCATCCCCAATGTACTAATATGTCCTTTAGTTAATTAGCTCATCTCGCTCCTTTGAATCTTTTATCTATGCTTATTTTTTGTTGTCTCTTGTTATATATCTCTTTCCTTTCCATTTTGTTTGGTACTTGGAGTTCACTTTTTCCATTAAGTGTTGAATAGTCATCTCTGCTTTTAGCTGCCATAATTTATACTCTGCCAATGGTTCTGATCCTCCCTTGATCTTCTTTTTTGGTTTTGATTAAATGCCTTTCTTCATGCTGTGCAGGACCTCATGGACAGAATTTTAGCTCTGCTTTCCGATGAACAAGGTAATAATTTGACTACTAATCAGTTTTGCCTTTCTTACTTGTCAGCTTAATAGATGTTATCAGTGAAGTAGATGCTAGGTTACTGATTGGTCGTGATTTTATCACTCAATAATATTTATACCGCAATCGCACGGTTGTCTATTGAGACAACGGCAAGTACGGGTCGATCCACAAGGATTAAGGAACAAGTACAATTAATTAAATTAAGGTTTGAAATAGATTGGGATTTTTTGGATAATTTAGAACAAATAAAATAACTAAATAGAAATTTCAAAGATTTAGAGAAACTAGGATTTCAGATTCCACTAATTATATGCATACCATAAATTTAAACTCTCTCTAATCTCCCTTCAATATAACTCAAACCCAATACAATTTATGTAATGGAGTCGGAAAATATTTTCATTAATATTTAAAATAACCAAAGAAATAATATGATTTTCTTCACTTTTAAAAATAACAACTCCAATAATTAATTGTCAAAGTTAAGCATATAATATCAAAACAATAGTTAAGCATATTATATCAAATCTAAGCACAATTAATAAAGGAGTATGTACTAATTTCATTAAGAAACAAAAGTGTAATAAATAATATTACTAGAAGATAAATCATTTTTGCTAAAAATAATTATTAAGGGAGATTTAGATTAAGATCAAATATCATGGCATGCACATAACTAGCTTCCTCTTTAATCCTAGAGAAGAAATTTAGCTAGACATAACTCTAAAATTAATAACAAAATAAGTATTCATTGATGAAAACATTAAGAACTTACAAATGATTATTTGATTACTACACCTTCTTCATACAATTCTCTAATTCTCTACACTTCCCTCCCTCCTTCCCCCTTCTTCATTCTCCCTTTATATAGAAATTCTTCCCACTTTCCTTCTTTAAAAGAAAAATAAATAAAACTAATTAGTGGGAGGTATTGGATGGTGGGGGAATTTCCTTTGATAATTAATTTGGTAATGGAAGAATTGTAAGGCTTATGTGGTTTGACATCATGATGATGTCATTAAGATCATTTTTGCCCTCTTTGCTTCATTAGAGAATAAACTCCAACCTTTGACCAATTTTGACTGTCTTTGACTGAGTTGACTTGGTCATCATGTGCCAATAGCATGTACTCTCATGGTGCCTCTGATAGACTTTTGGGGTGCTTTTAATAAATTTGGCAAATTTAACCAAATATTGCATTTGAAGCATTTGAATTCTATTTATCTGCAAAAAGCATAAAAATAATTAAAAATAATATACAATTGAACACTAGCTAATATAAATTTAGGGATAAATATGTAATAATTATGCACTCAACAAATACCCCCAAACTTATACTTTGCTAGTCCTCGAGCAAAACAAAAACAAAAATCCCTAACTGCACCACTTTCGCTGGTATTCTCGATTGCATTTAGCAAATGCAATAAGCCTTTAAACCCCTAGGTTACCCCTAGTGGACGAGTTGTAGTCTCGTGAGGGTTTGCAGTAAATGTACCCACAAAATTTAAACTTTCATAAATAAACTCACAATTCCTTGAAAAATAATCACTGCATACAAGAATTGACCTTACGATATCATTGATCTAGTATTTCAAAGGCACACGATTTCAAAACATAGCATAACAAGATTTCAGCTTTCAAAAACAAATTTTGGAGTTCAAATCATTACTCAATAGTTAGAGATTCTTAAAACTTTATGATTGGAGTGCAAATGAAATGTGTACTTTGCAAGAATAGTAATCTAGTTCTTCGAATGTAGAGTTAACACTGATAATCACTAAGAAATGGTCAAACCAACTAAGAATGATTCAAAGCCGAGCTAGCTGTCCAGGACTACGAGAATATTGGATGTTCACCTTAATACCTCATGGGCTTTATCTGTGATATTCCAGTTTACTCGCGTTTTGCAATGATGGCTTTCACCCTACTTGCTTTCACATCAAGGTCATTTCCATCAATTTCTTTTCTTTTACACTTTGATTTTTCGTTTTGCCGCTAAAAATGACTTCTCTCTCATTATTTTTTTTTTTTTTTTTTTTAAGTGAGAGAGAAAGTCAAGAATACAACACTTCAGCTTATTTGGACCTTAGCAAGAGGTAGCCCTTTTCAGTACACCCGTTCTAATTCACTGGTTGCTATCCATAACGTATACACCATCTACTATCCCAGCCAACCAAATGAACAAGCTAGTCAAGGCTCATCAGACTTAGAGGATTCTAACACTCTATGTGATTATCAGGCTAACAACACAACGTCGAACGTAGACACAAAAAAATGCAAGTCAAATGGTGCAGATAGTGAAAGTTGTTCCATATCATATGCTTAAGAAATCTCAAACAGTTGAGTAATAAAGCAAACTCGCATTAAACACATTCACTTACTGGAAATCAAGTTAGCATATCTCAAGAAACAAGTGCCTTATCATCTAGACTTAGATATTTCAAGGTACTAGAGATAACAGTAACCATAAATCAAGGTCAATGAGCTTAAACTTTTGAGTTTTATTTTTTTTTTTATTTTTATTTTTTTTGTTTTAATAAAATTTTTATTCAAATATGGGGAAAAAAAAAAAACATGCATCTAGTCTCACCCCCAAACCTAAACTAAACATTGTCCTCAATGTTTCAAAAGATGTATACAATTATATGAGAAAATGAAAAGTAGAGATAAGGAAAGAGATTACCAGAGTGTGATGCTCAAATCTTAATTGAATGGGTTGCCTCCCAACAAGCGCTAAGTTTTACGTCTTCAGCCAGACCAGCATGGCCCAGATAGATTAATCCTGGTATACAGGATCTTCTAGAAGTATCTCCTCAACTTCTGGGCTTACGTACTCAAGGTATGGTTTAAGTCTGTGTCCATTCACTTGAAAAGTTTTACCATCCTTGGTATCCAAGACCTCAATAGCACCATATGGGTGAACTTTTTGAATGATAAAAGGTCCGGTCCATCGGGATTTTAGTTTCCCAGGAAACAAATGCAACCTAGAGTTGTAAAGTAGGACTTTCTGGCCGGATTGGAATTCCTTACGAAGGATAATCTTATCGTGCATGGCCTTCATACGATCCTTATACCGTTTTGCTGTATCATAGGCATCGTTCCGAATCTCCTCCAGTTCAGATAACTGGAGCTTCCTATGTTTACCAGCCTTATCAAAGTCAAAATTCAGGCGTTTGATTGCCCAATACGCCTTATGTTCTAACTCGACAGGGAGATGGCAGGACTTTCCATAAACTAACCGATACGGGGACATCCCAATAGGAGTTTTGTAAGCCGTTCGGTATGCCCAAAGTGCGTCACTCAACTTGAGTGACCAATCCTTCCGGGTGGTGTTAACCGTTTTCTCAAGGATAGTTTTAATTTCCCGGTTGGAGATCTCAACTTGCCCACTCGTCTGCGGGTGGTAAGAAGTAGAAACTTTGTGGGTGATGAAATATTTTTTCATCAATGCCTCAAAGACACGATTACAAAAGTGTGTGCCCCCATCACTAATAATAGCACGTGGGGTGCCAAAACGAGCAAAAATTGTGTCCTTAAGGAATTGGACAACCACTTTGTGATCATTGGTTTTACAAGGTATTGCCTCAACCCATTTCGATACATAGTCCACCGCGACTAGGATATAGAGGTATCCAAATGATATAGGAAAAGGGCCCATGAAATCAATTCCCCAAACATCGAAGATCTCAACGATGAGGATTGGGTTAAGTGGCATTTCATTCCGTCTGGAAATTTTTCCGAGACGTTGACATCGATCGCATGCCTTACAATACTCTTGTGCATCTCGAAATAGTGTTGGCCAGTAAAAACCACACTGCAGAATTTTTGCAGCTGTTTTCTTCCCACTAAAATGACCACCACAAGCCTGGTCATGACAAGAAGAGAGGATGAGTCGTATATCGTGGTCAGGGACACATCGTCTGATGAGCTGATCAGAACAGTACTTGAATAGATATGGTTCGTCCCAAAAATACCACTTCGCCCTAGCAAGGAAACGTGAGCGTTCCTGCTTATTCCAGTTAGGGGGCGTTTGTTCTGTAACTAGGTAGTTGACAATGTCAGCATACCATGGGAGACTAGTGTGAGAAACCGTCATAAGTTGTTCATCAGGAAAGGTTTCAGACACTGGCTCAACAGATGGTTCAATAATCAGCCTGGACAAGTGATCAGCTACCACATTTTCTGCTCCCTTTTTATCTCGGATTTCGAGGTCAAATTCTTGAAGTAAGAGGACCCAACGAATTAGCCGAGCCTTGGCATCCTTTTTGGCAAAAAGATACCTTAGAGCGGCATGGTCAGTGTAGATTATGATTTTCGATCCAATCAAGTAGGGGCGAAACTTGTCCAAAGCAAAAACTACTGCCAACAACTCTTTCTCCGTGGTAGAATAGTTGAGTTGTGCGTCATTTAACGTCTTACTGGCATAATGAATAACGTGGGGGAGTTTCTCAATACGCTGCCCCAAAACAGCACCTATCGCGTAGTCTGAGGCATCACACATCACCTCAAATGGCAAGTTCCAATCAGGAGGTCGAATAATGGGAGCGGAGGTTAACTCAGACTTTAGCCTTTGAAAGGCTATGAGACACTCAGTAGAAAACTCAAAGGGAACATCCTTGGCCAACAGGTCACACAAAGGTTTTGTGATTTTACTAAAATCTTTTATAAAGCGCCGATAAAAACCAGCATGGCCTAGAAAGGATCTCACCTCCCGAACAGTGGTGGGAGGTGGCAAATTAGCGATGAGGTCAACCTTAGCTTTGTCAACTTCGATCCCACGCTCAGAAACAATGTGTCCTAGAACAATGCCTGACTTCACCATGAAGTGACATTTCTCCCAATTGAGAACTAGGTTCTTCTCTATACAACGCTTAAGGACAAGTGTCAAATTGTGTAAACACGTGTCAAAACTAGAACCAAAAACTGAGAAATCGTCCATGAACACTTCCAAAAATCTCTCAACCATGTCAGAGAAAATGCTCAACATACAACGCTGAAAAGTAGCAGGAGCATTACATAACCCAAAGGGCATGCGACGATAAGCAAACGTGCCAAATGGACATGTGAAAGTTGTTTTCTCTTGGTCCTCACGAGCAATTGGGATTTGGTTATAACCAGAATAACCATCGAGGAAACAATAGTAAGAGTGACCTGAGAGACGCTCTAACATCTGATCAATGAAGGGCAAGGGGAAATGGTCTTTTCGGGTCATCGAGTTCAGTTTCCTATAATCTATGCACACACGCCAACCCGTTTGGACCCTAGTTGGAATCAATTCATTATTCTCATTCTTCACGACAGTGACACCTGATTTCTTAGGAACTACTTGGATAGGACTGACCCACTCGCTGTCAGAAATGGGGTATATGATACCCGCATCCAATAACTTAATAACCTCAGCCCTAACTACCTCCTTCATGACAGGGTTAAGTCTTCTTTGTGGTTCCCGTGATGTCTTTGCATTTTCTTCAAGATGAATTTGATGCATGACAATTGAAGAACTAATTCCCCTAATATCAGCGATGGTCCAACCTATTGCTTCACGATTGGTGCTAAGAACCTTAAGCAATCGATCTTCTTGTTCTTTCTCTAAGTCAGATGCTATGATAACTGGCAAAGTTTCTGACTCTCCAAGAAAGACATACTTCAACGTTTCAGGCAAGGGTTTCAGCTCTAACTTAGGTGGACAAACTACAGATGGAACAGGATCTGATGTAGAGATAGGCAATGGTTCAGCTTTAGCCTTCCATCTTCCTGTGTCCAACAAATGAGTAGAATCAAGTAAGGCATTTACTTCTTGAATTGACTTATCCATATCAAAATTATGACCGAAATGTGCCAAACAATGTTCTAATGGATCAGAGTAAGAAGTTTCCTCAAACACTTGACTTACTATGGAGTCAATCATGTTGACCTCCTCAAAGTCATCAGACTCGTGCAAATTTGTGCCATTGTTGAAGACATTTAGTGTTATCTTCATATTCCCGAAAGCTAACGACATCATCCCATTCCTACACCGTACAACTGCATCAGCTGTGGCGAGGAAAGGGCGTCCTAAAATGACAGGTACGTGACTACCGGGGTTGATGACAGGCTCAGTATCTAGCACAACAAAATCAGCAGGATAGTAAAACTCATGGACCTTCACAATAACATCTTCTATAACTCCCTTGGGTACCTTAGTTGACCTATCTGCTAAACTCAAGGTGATTTCGGTGGGTTTTAACTCCCCCAAACCTAGTTGTTTGTAGACAGAATAGGGTAAAAGGTTCACACTAGCTCCTAAGTCAAGCAAGCATTTCTCAATGATTGTGTTCCCTATCTTGATAGCAATGGTGGGACACCCTGGGTCCTTAAATTTGGGTACAACCTTCTGTTGGATGAAACTAGTTGCTGATGCAGCAACATCAACATGCTTAGGGATTGAATTTCTTCTCTTCACTGTGGTTAGGTCCTTAAGAAATTTGGCATAGGAAGGTATCTGTTGAATGGCATCTAAGAAAGGAATGTTGATTTGGATATTCTTAAAGACGTCTAAGATTCCTTCTGTGTTATGTTTCTTCCTATTATCTTGAAGACGTTGAGGAAAAGGTGCTTTAGGTACAAAAGGTGGGGGAACATCATCAATGAGTTTACCTTTTCCCTTTTCCTTCTGAGTTGATTTTTTTTCATCTGCTTTCTCTGTGACCTTCTCGGGTTCACTCGGTTCGGGTATTACAGGAAGTTGGACTTTATTGTCAACTTGCTTGCCAGATCTTAAGGTGATAATGGATTGAACTTCACTTTGATGCTCACCAGAACTACTGCCAACTTGGTGTTGCCCTCGAGGCATAAAAGTAGGTCCAGTTTGTGCTTTAGGATTTGGAACTGTCTGACTAGGAAATTGTCCTTTCTCTCTCCCTCCGACCATAAGAGCTAATTGGTCCAATTGCACTTCTATCTTGGTAATAGCCCTAGAATGGTTCTGGTTTGTCTCCATCTGACTTTGTATGAACAGTTGAAGGGTATCCTCCAAAGATGGTTTCCTCTGATTGGGTGGCACATAGGGAGGTGCTAGTGCAGTTACATGAGTATTTTGTTGAGGAACATTCCCATTGAACTCATGTGGTTGCTTCCAAGAAAACTTAGGATTGTTTCTCCAACCAGGATTGTATGTGCTACTGAAGGGATCATTGGTGGGATATGGCTTACGGAAGGAATTAAAGTGATTGACGTGTTCGGCTTTGGTAGCAGCTAATCCCGGACAGTTCTCAACTAAGTGATCGGAAGCTTCACACAACACACACATGGGGGATTCTATAAACCTAACACTCTCAAGATGGTTGGATCCCTTTTGGGCCTCTAAAGCTTCTAGGCGCCTAATTACTGTAGCTAATTTAGCTTCAGTTTCAACACTAGCGTCTAACCGGTGAATGCTTCCTCTTAAAGTGGAATTCCTGCTTGGCTCAGGTTCCCTCATAGAATCCCATTGTCGCACTTTTTTAGCAATTTCAAAGAGTGAAATGACATCAGAAACAACAAATACCAAGAGTGAAATAAAAATAATAATAATAATAAAAAAAAAAAAAAAGTTTTTTTTAAAAAAAAAATAAAAATAAAATAAAAATAAAATTTAAAATAAAAGTAATGACATCAGCACGACATCATGCTGATGTCATCGAATGGAAATGCTTAATATGTTCAGTACGAATTTTTTTTTTAAAATTTTTTTTTTGCCTTTTTAATTAAATAGCTAAAAAAAAATTACAAAGATGGAAACAGTACCTTTTTTTAAAAAAATTTTGTTTATAAAATTAAAAGTTAAAAACTACTAACAGTACCCTTTTTTTACACTGATGACATCATGCTGATGTCATCGACTTTCAATGAAAACAGGAATTTTTTATTTTTTTTTTAAATAGCAAAAAAAAAAATATAAACTAAAATTACTTAAATAAAACTAAAAATTAAAAACTAACCAAATCAATACTGATTTTCTTTTTTTTTTGTTTTAGATCGATGACGTCAGCATGACATCATGATGATGTCATCAAATTTTAAAAATTTCCAGGAGAAATCAGTACGAACTTTTTTTTTTTTTTTGAAACAGGAAAAAAAATAATATCTAAACTAAAATTCCTTAATTTAAACTAAAAATACATATTACCGTTAATCCCCGGCAACGGCGCCTATTGATTGGTCGTGATTTTATCACTCAATAATATTTATACCGCAATCGCACGGTTGTCTATTGAGACAACGGCAAGTACGGGTCGATCCACAGGGATTAAGGAACAAGTAAAAATTAATTAAATTAAGGGTGAAATAGATTGGGATTTTTAGATAATTTAGAACAAATAAACTAAGTAAATAAAAACTTCACAAATTTGAAAAAACTAGGGTATTAGAATCCACCATAATAAGTGATAAATTAACTAAATCCATTCCATTAAATTGTCCCAACTCGAATTAACAAAAGACGTTATTCATTAATTCGGAAGATATAACATTAAGCATAAAACATAATTCAAAATTTCTAATCTTTATCTAAAAATTAGATCTACAACATTTATTAAACACTATGATAAGCATAAACCATCAAGGGTGTCAATCCAAGCATGATATATCAAATCCAACGGTGAGAAATAAAGATTGAAGAACACAAGTTTAAGATAAAGAAAAGATTACGCACTTTAATACAAAATGGACATGAAATAGATCCAAATTAACTTACAACAAATTAGGCTTCATCTCCACCCTAGTGGAGAGTTACAACAACATTAAAGCCCTCTACAAAAATCACCTTCTCCCTTCTCCGATCAAAATCCGGCCAAGAAGTCTCGCCGGATTTTTCGCCCGATCTCTCCTCCCTCTTGTGCGTCTCTCCCCCCCTCTCTCTGTCCTCTCCTCTCTCTTCTTAATACCTACCCAGCATCCCTACGTGGAGAAGTCCACCCCCTTTTTTTCGGAAAACATGATGAGGGTTATATTGTATTAGAGTGATAGATAATGGAATAAAAATAACATAAAATAATGGAAGAGAAAGTGGATGTATGGGATGGAGATAAAAAATGAATAAGAAAGGGAGAAAAAATGAGGTGTACGTAGTGGAGGAAGGAATAAGGAAATAAAAAAATATATTTTATTTTCTTGTGTTGGGAACATCATAATATGTTCCCAAAACAATACTTTTTATATTTAAAAGAAAACTTGTATATCCCTTGGTAGTGATATGGTGTAGCAAGAGGAATCCATCTTTTATGTGCACCATCCGATCATTTGATTGGGGCTCATCCAACAAATACCTATAAAATTAACAAATATCTAATAAATTTGTGATAAAAATACACTTATTCAATAAAAGGAGGAAAATGTATGATTTGTTATAAATATAGATATTTAAGCACAAAAAGGTTTCTAATAATACCTAGAAAATATGTTAAAATATGTAATATTAGGCACATATCAGTTACAGCATGGAAGTTGCAATGCTGATTAGTCTTTATTTATTTATTTTGATTTTTGTTATTATTTCATATTTACAATCTATGTTTTGTGTTTAAGTGTATCAATGATGATTTTTAAGCTTTCAACCATGGTTGATGTCTTTTCATTTCCTTCCATCATTCTATGACTTCTATCTAACAATTGAAGTAGCTCTAAAACTAACTGCAAATACTGATATTCACCTGTTGTCTATTGGAGATGAAACCAGTTTTTTGTTGTGGTGGATTTGCACCATTGGTTTGTATCGAAGCTTGAAAAATTTGTATTGTTATGGATGAATTAAATATCCCTGGAGGGTGTGCCCTGTTCTTGAAGGATGCTGCATAAGCCTTTTGTTGGGCTAGTTCTAGGTAGATAGTAGATGGATTCTTGAATGGTTTAGGTGTTTGATCCTGGAGGTTTTTGTCCTAACAGGTGTTAGTTGAATGTGTAGAGCATTGCACACCTAGTTCAATGTAATCATGCTCATGCCACCTAGTTGTGTATGTTCTTCTATTTGGGCAATATAAGCTGAATTGGGAATTCTACCAAATAGAAGAGATTTACAAATTGGTTTCTTTTCTGCATTAACTTTGTTATTGTCCTTGTTTGAAGTAATTTAGATGGACCTTAATAATTATTTACAAGCTATATTTGTTTCACCTTTTTTGTGCAGTTTCAAAGGTTGGGAAGGAAGCACTTGTAAAAATGATTGATGATACTTACAGGTGTTTCTCTCTTTATTTTCTTCACATCTTGATTAGTTATTATATGAAGAAATAGAAAACCTGGATATGTTGTGTTTGTCCATTTCCTACTTGTTTCTTTTTGTAGGTAAATTGAATATTTTTTCCAATCTAGGAATCATGAACAACACCATTTAAGCTTCTGTATTTATTTAGATCATCTACATTGAATTTGTTCTCTTTTTCCAGTTTTTACTAATCTTTTCGGTCTTCTCTGTTCATTCATTCTTGCTGGAATTGCACCGCCCCCTCTTTTTTAATTTTAAATTGTAAGTTTCTGTTTTCCTCTTTCTGCCAGAAATATGCAGAATCCTGGGGCTACTGTTTCAGCATCGGAAGGAAAGACTGATTCAGAAATCAACGACATGGAGCTTAAGGAGGAAGTTGGTAGTTCTTTCCAACTGGATGTGGGAGTTCGGTGCCCATGTGGAATTTCCTTGCGTATCGAGCCAATGATCCAGGTACTTTTTAATTGTTTTGTGGTTTCCTAGTTCCACGTCTTCCATTCTGGAGGTTGGCGTGCGTGTTGTGGGAATCTTTTGGCATTGTTTTTTTTCTTTTTCATAATTAAATAACTTGGTTGTTGTAATGAGTCTTTGGCCTTATGTAGGAGTATTCTGAGTTCAGTTGTTATCTGCTTTCACCTTTTTTTTTTTTTCCTTTCTTTTTTCTTCTTTTTTTAAATTTTTTATTGGTGTTTTTATTTGCAGTGTGAGGATCCACGATGTCTTGTTTTGCAACACACTGGTTGCGTCATAATTCCAGTGGAACCAACAGAGGGTGCTCCGCCGGCTCCATCTCAGTTCTATTGTGAAATTTGTCGAATTAATCGGGCTGATCTGTATGTTCATTGTTTCTTTTTGATATTTGGGTTTCACTATAAAGGCGTCGTGGTGGAATTCTTTTTTCCTGTTGATCTAGTTCATACCATTGGTGCTCGAGTGTTTACCTAAACCTGATATTTGGGTCTCACTATAATACAATGAATTAATTAGATAGTTCAGGTTTATTAGTAGCTTATGCATGAAAAATTAATTAGGATGAGACACCACTTTTTTTTTTTTGTTTCCATTGCTAAGTGTGATCTTAATTACTGAAGTTTTTTCCCCACTATTTCTTTTTCGTTTCTTAGTATTTTTAGGATTCACCTTACTAGAAATGGAAATGGATTTTTGTTTACTACAATCATCATGATTTAACCTTTTGTACTTATTGTCTAGTAATATTGTTTTTACAGTTGTTTAGTTCAATAATGTTGTTTTTGGCACCCTTTAAATCTCAAAAGTGACCCATTGGTGCGTGTGCATGGAAATATACAGTTTTTGGGAGACACTGGGATATCCATTTTGGCCTATGAAGTTGACTGTATCAAGTGATGGGTAAGTGCATTTTTTTTTCCGACTACTTTATTTGGTGAGCTTTGAAAATTGAATTAAAAAAAGATCTCAATTATTGTGTATTCCTTTTTTTTTTTTTTTAAATAATTACTATTTTGTCTTACTTTATTTGGAAGATTTGAAGGGATGGAGGAGTGCATGTTTATTTTCTTCTTCCTTTATTTTGTCAGCTGCTGAAAGCGACTCTGAAAAAGACGCAGTTATTATGTCACTTTTTGATAGAAAAAATATATTTTTAAAGTTGCTTTAGGTTATGCAATTACTTTTGCATTGGAAAATAAGTTTGCAATTGTATTAGGAACTAGGACGAAAGGGTATGGAGAAGGATTAGTATATGTTTGATACATATATATATTTTTTTTGCAATAAATGCCGGTGCTAGTTGCTGTTTGAGGTGATGAAGATCCAAGTAAGCTGTCTGAACAAGATGCCTAGGTTAGCTGGGAAAATTATGATTGTTCAAGGTACAGAAAGAGAAAATATGCCTGCTGGGTTTCCTACCTTGCATATTTCCAGAGTGGCCTGTCCACTAGGTGTGGGGCTTACATATTTCAAAATGGATATTGCGTAGGTGGTAAATTCATATCTGCAAGCCATGATAAGCCAATGAGGAACGAACTCTTTTTTTATCCTTTACCCTGGTACCAGTATGTTCAAGACTGCGGTAGTGCTTAACTAAGCTAATATAATGTTATGCGAAGTAAAACTACTTTTACAGCACAATCTACTAAGAAATTACTTAAACTAACCTTCTGGTATGAGATGAGGCATATTCCTGTTTATTGATTCAGTATCTTAACGAGGCATCTTCAATGGGAGAGTTTGGTATTTGGGGCCTTGTGTCTGATGTAGAATGTGGGAAAATCTATAAAGGTGAACATGTATATGTTAAAATAGGACTCATAAGTTAAAAGTACAAGGGTCAATTAGCAGTGCCAGCATGTGCCTCGAACATGTTTTATGCACATTCAAGGCTTACATCTTTTTTATAAATAAATACTTCCATGTTATGTAGTGAGTGTATCACCAATTATCTAGCTGATTTTGTTGTGGTGTCCTATATATCAATTGGCCTTGTTGTGCATATGAAGTACCATTCTTTGCTTTTGATTTTAGTCAAGACATCTATTTTGAAATAATAATGCTAATCATATCTTCTCATGGCATTGTTTATGTAGAGTTAGGCCATCAAAAACACTTCGTTGTCTCTTTTTTTTTCTCTTCCTCTAACCCCTATTTGTTTCTACTATAAAGTGACAAATTTAGCTTTGTTGCCTTACAGGAAAAACCCGAAGCAGAATGTGGAGAAAACATTTATATTGACAAATCCGGAAATAGAGTATTTAGAGAAGTTGGATTGTGATATTCAGGTTGGTTTAGTTTGATGCTTATTGCTAAAGTAATATTCATGTTTTTAGGAGGTCCATCAGGATTTTGATCAGTCATGTGTGTTGACACACTTTGATCCAGGCTTGGTGTATTCTTCTCAATGACAAGGATACCTTTAGGATGATGCACTGGCCAAAGTTTTCAGATCTAAACTTCTATGGTATGTAGTCTCTATTTATCTATGATTCTTTTGAAAATTGCTATTGTTTAGTTGATGATGCTCCTAATAATCCTAGTAACCTGTTATGTCATACAAAGTGCCTAAATATTTCATAAGTCTCCTCAAGTTCTAGGCCTCTTTTGGAAGCCATTCTGGTAATCAATTATGGAGATAACTGAATTTTGGATCTAAAATTGTGTTAAACAAAATAGATAGCCAATTATTTTAAAGTGATAATTTGTTTTATCATCAGAATTATAAACAAATGGATTATGATAAGATGGATTTTTTTAGACCTAGAAACAATACACATATGATGGTTACCAAGTGGTCCCCTATTTTACATTTGGTTTTGAATTCCTATTCGCGATTTTCTTTAATTGTCTTGAATGTTGGAGTTCTACTTTTGTTGAGTCAAGTTCCATTTTTTTTTCTTTCTTATTTATCATTTTTGTTCCTGCAGGTGCTTCTGTGAGAACATCTGACAAGTCTTTCAAACAGTTGTTAGGAGCTAATGGTCATTATGACGGCCCAGTAGTGAGTCTGCATTTGCTTTCTTTTAGTATTGACGTGTCTGTTGTCCTATCTCGTGGACATAATACACCCCTTCCATGTCTATTCATTTTATATTTTTCATCTCAATTGTTTTTAAGGTTTTGATTCTTGAAACGCGTAGAGGCTTCAGCAATTGTTCTTACTTCACGTATCATCAATTAATCATATCTGACTTAGTTTCTTGTTTTCTTGTTAGATAACAGCTTTGACTGAATGGAGGGGTATTAATAAGATTTCTTTATCTGGATATGTTATTAATAATTAAAAACAGAAGTTTCAAGAGAGACTGCCCTCAAGAATCCTTCATGTGGATAAAGATTGGAAGAAAGGACCTCCTTGCCAATCTAACCCCAAAACAAAAAGGCCGAGCATCATATCCAGATAAAGAAATCTTTATCCACATGAAGGATTTCTTTATCTGGATATGATGCTCGGCCTTTTTGTTTTGGGGTTAGATTGGCAAGGAGGCGTACAGTTCAAGAGGTAGTCCTTTCTTCCAATCTTTATCCACATGAAGGATTCTTGAGGGCAGTCTCTCTTGAAACTTCTAATGTTTTTAATTATTAATTCTATTGTTCAATCATTGCTTAGGTTCTGAAAATGATTACCGAGGCATCAAAAGGCGAGCCTTTTGAAGATGCACTTGTACGCTTTTGCAATTGCGTTGGGGGTGGAACTGCTGATAGCGAAGTTGTGGGCAATTCAGTTATTGTCAATCTTCGTTGCCCTGTAAGTGATCATTTGTGTAGCAAATAAAAGCTGGTTTTGAAAGAATAAAGTGGTTTGTATTTTGTTTGGAAAAAAGTTGGTTTATGGTTGTCCTACAAGTATTCCTTATATTGAACCTCGGGAATCTGTCAATGACTCGACCAATTGTAAAAGTATTTATAAACTGAGTGTTGAGAATTAAAATTTGCTTTTTGATAAAAAAATGAGTATTCAAAATTTGCATTTGGTGTCATAAACTCTAATTAACATAGAGTTTAGTAGCTCTTGAATAGTATTAATTAATGTTTCATGGTCAGTGACGATGGGTTCCAGAAGAATGTGCCAGTGGAACAATAAAATGAAGTGTAACCTCAGCTGTAGTACAAAGGGATATGCAACTTGGTACTAGTAGAATGAGGTCTTGGGCAACCTCTGGCATTCTGATCGAAAAAAGAAATGGGGACCGCTTTGCTTAGCAACAAACTGATTTTCACAATCCATGTGTCAATATCAGATCCTTCGTGCAAATAGGATCCTTAGACACAATCTCGTTATCATGTTTTAACAAGCCACTGTTAGGGATTTGGTTGTTGGATATGATCAACTCTGTTCAAAGAGATGGGCAACTTTGTTAATGAGTTTCACTTTGTTCTTGTTCCAAACCAACATGTTTAGTTGGCTCGGATTTGTTGACTTTACTACAGTTGATCGCTTCTTTGATAAATTACTTCTCCCAGTATCTCTTCAATACAATCTAGTAGTTTTAGACAAACAAGTTTGGTTGGTTGCTGATTTGTTGATTTACCATTGTTCCTGCTGTCATAAACTAATTCTTCCCGTATTTCTTCTCAATGTCCCTTGGTAGTAATAATGGGGTTCACATTTATATGCTCTACTTAACTCCGGGAACATGTTAACCAACTTAGCATGACATGCAGATTGACACTTGCACTCTACTTCACTATTTATGTATTCAAATTGCAGATGACTGGATTCAGAATGAAGATTGCTGCTAGGTTTAAACCATGTGTTCACATCGACTGCTTTGACCTTGAAAGTTTTGTGAAACTTAACGAATGGTCTAGTATGGTAAGGAATTCATTGATTTCGTTCTCTTTTTTTTACCAGTTTAGTAGATATGAACAAGTCATCTACTTTGGTTGCAGTGGCAATGCCCACATTGCTTTGGGAACTACTGCTCGGAGCAGATCATCATTGACCCATACATCAACCGCATCATAACCCAGGTATTGCCCACCCTCTGGGCTTGATGAAACTCACAGATTTGTATTTGTTCCTGATTTTCTCTTATTCAGCTTTACTTTGTCCTGAAGTTTTTCAAGTGGTGAAACAGATGCAGGATCGTAGAGATGAAAATGAGATTGTTGTAATGCCAGATGGCTCATGGTGGGCAACGAGTGAACCTGATAGATTAGTGAAACCTGCAGATATGCAAACCTTACCGTCTCAAAACCTGTTAGAAGAGAAGTTTGAAAACCCAAAGGTTAATCAATTTGTGTTGTATATATACGAGGTATATCGCCGTGCCTCCGGCACGGCTCAAAACCTCCGGAGAGAGAGAGAGAGAGGGCAGGGCGCAGAGAGGGGGAGGCTGAGATCGAGAGAGAGGTAGAGAGGGCAGGGAGAGAGAGAGGGGAGGGCAGGGGGGCTTATGAAGCAGCACAATTTATAAAAAGGACAACTCTACCCCCCGTCCTGAATTGTATTATAGATATATATATAGATGGACACCACTGATTGATTCTGTATGCTTTGTCCAGGTTTATGGTACTAGCACCGAGAGTAGCAGCAGTGAGAGTGACCAGGTGGAGGTTGGAGGACTCGGCTATATCGCCCAGGTTGATGTTACTAGCAGTGAGAGTAGCAGCAGTGAGAGCGACCAGGTGGAGGTGGGAGGACTTGATTATATCGCCCAGGTTTATGGTACTAGCAGTGAGAGTAGCAGCAATGAGGGCGACCAGGTGGAGGCGGGAGGACTTGATTATATCGCTCAGGTTTATGGTACTAGCAGTGAGAGTAGCAGCAGTGAGGGCGACCAGGTGGAGGTGGGGGGACTTGATTATATCGCCCAGGTTTATGGTACTAGCACGAGTAGCAGCAGTGAGGGCAACCAGGTGGAGGTGGGAGGACTTGATTATATCGCCCAGGTTTATGGTACTAGCAGTGAGAGTAGCAGCAATGAGGGCGACCAGGTGGAGGCGGGAGGACTTGATTATATCGCTCAGGTTTATGGTACTAGCAGTGAGAGTAGCAGCAGTGAGGGCGACCAGGTGGAGGTGGGGGGACTTGATTATATCGCCCAGGTTTATGGTACTAGCACGAGTAGCAGCAGTGAGGGCAACCAGGTGGAGGTGGGAGGACTTGATTATATCGCCCAGGTTTATGGTACTAGCAGTGAGAGTAGCAGCAATGAGGGCGACCAGGTGGAGGCGGGAGGACTTGATTATATCGCTCAGGTTTATGGTACTAGCAGTGAGAGTAGCAGCAGTGAGGGCGACCAGGTGGAGGTGGGGGGACTTGATTATATCGCCCAGGTTTATGGTACTAGCACGAGTAGCAGCAGTGAGGGCAACCAGGTGGAGGTGGGAGGACTTGATTATATCGCCCAGGTTTATGGTACTAGCAGTGAGAGTAGCAGTGTATGAATTGAACCAAAATTGAAAGGAATGCTGCACCTTTTTTTTTTTGATGAAACAGAAACTTCATTCAAACATTAATATGTACAGCGGAATTATCGTCCCTTAGCAAACTAGAAATAAACATATGTACGGAATACGAATGAAATACAGTATGGGGTGTTACTTGAAATAGTAAGTCCTGATTTTACAGGCTCGGGCTAGAACTTTTTTTTAGCCTGATTTGAAAAGCTCTAAGATTTTATACACAGGTGATATATAAGTGAAAAAATAACGGCTATTCAGCTTGGGCTTACAAAAAATTTGAAGCGCGGGCGTGTTAAATCTGTTCTCTAAATATTAAATAGAAAAATATGAAATATGGGGTGATGGTGTTATGAGTCCACGCTTAGTAACTAGGATCCGGTCGGCTTTGTGCTGAACCACCTCTGACACTCGCTTTGAACGTATTTTAGAGCTTGGGACACTTTTTAACTGGCAGCTCTGATCTCGATTTAGTGCTTGAGGGTACAAGTGTAAATGCTTGAACATCCGGCTACGCAGTATATTAGTTAGGGTTAGGGTCTTCTTAAAGATGAATTAGGGTTCATTTTAAGTTACGATATTTTTTTAATTATGTTGATTGTTTAACAGAGCAGATATAGACTCCTATATTGATGATGTGGCGACTCTGGAGCAAAACATTAGTTGGCTTCAAAGCTTGGCTCGGTTAAAAGCAAATGTCAACAAATCAGTTTTTTTTCAACAATCCACCTTCCTCTGTCCACAACCATTTCCGGTGGGAAGGGAGATCAAAGGTCTTCAAAAATTTCCTGAACTAGATTTTAAAACTTCTATTTTAATGGAAACCTTCAATTCTTCAGACATCACCCTAGATCTAAACAAAATCTTATTCTTTAAGATAAATAATCTCAAATTTCCTGACGTTAAAGCCTAGATCTGAAACAAAATCTTGAAACCCTTGTAGTTGTGAAGAAGAACATCAAATGATTTGTGTAATAACTGAAATTTTACATCATATGTCGAAGTTAGTAAACCAAATTTGAAATGTTTTAGCCATCTCATTTTCTTTGTCACCCTATTAGATTAAAAAAATTAAAAATTCATATTAGAAGCCCATGAACATGAATCTGGAGTTGATTTTTTTTGTTTTATAGCAAAATCTAAGAGAGAAGATGAGTAATACAGTCATTTATGGGGCTGGTTGTCTCCTTCAAAATCGTTGGTGGTGAAAGATTTTAGATCAAAGAAATAACTGAGAAGCTCTCACATGCACTTAGGTATTCATGGCGATTGGGCTGCTCCTGCTTCTGCAAAAATGGACTGGTTGGAAAATGGTCTGGAGAGAAGGAGAATGGTCAGTGGAGAAGGAGAGGGAGATCTGGAGAGAGAATCAAGAGGAGAGAGAGAGAGAGAGAGAGAGAGAGATATGGAGAGATAATCAAGAGAGAAACGAAGATCTAGAAAGAGAGAGAGAGAGTGGGAGATCTGAATAAGGGATGGTGTTGCGTGGTGGTGGTGGAGGGGGTGGAGCACCGAATTCTTCTCTCACTGTTAGTTGTACTTCTGGTGAGATTGTGTTTAGCCCTAAAATCATATCCAAAACCGCCCTCAAAGCCCACATCTAAGGGCACGGCCTATGGCCTACCTCAAACCCACCAACAAGTAAGGTGAGTTTGAGGTATAACCTATGGGCAAAGCTAATGAGGGAAGGAAGATAAAAATAACGTGTGGCAGGCAGAAGTTATGTGCGACACCAAATTTTTTTTTTTAACTAAAAACACTTTTTTTATTATTTTATTACGTAAAAAAAGATTTGTCGCAGATAAGTTCTGCGATTTTGTTCCATCACAGATAAGTTCTGCGATTTTGCTTCGCAGAACGGCTACCCTTAACCCTCCATCAAACTACCGGACCAGGTGAGAGGTTTGGGGTTTAAAGGTGCCCACTAGCCTTAAAATTTTGTTAGGTTTGAAGTTTAAAGGTGTGCATTGGCCTTGCCCTAATGTTTATCCTTCTCCATTGCCAACTTGTAATCTCTAGATCAAGAATACAACCGAGCCAAGCTTTGAAGCACTAAGGTTTTGCTTGTGAGTCGCCACATCATCAACATATCTCACCATCCAAGTCACTAAAAAGTAGGGGTCAGGATGAGGAGGCCAACATTGGGCCATATAGATGGGTCATATATCCCCTCTCTTCACAAAAACTTATGGGGTTACCGAAGTGTGAATTCCTGAACATCCGGCTATGCGTTTGGGGTCAGTGCAGTAACATATTATTAGGAGGGGAGAAAAAAGAATTGAGTTGCCAAAAGCTCTGCTCTGTTGAGAAATATTATGTCATTTCGACGAGTTGATTTGGTACAAAAACATTTAAACCCCCATTGTCGTGTTTCTAGGTCCTCCGTTCTCTTCTAATCACCATATCTATTTCTTTAACTTCTCTCTCTCTCTCTCTCTGTGAAGCTTTTGCTTCAATAAAAGGGGGTTGTGCATCATCTACATTCCAGAGGAACTATCAGAATCTGAATCTGCACCACCGCTCTCCAAAAAAATCACAATTAATAAAGGGACAATAAATAAACCAGGAAGGATGAGGCTTAGATCGATCCTTCAGAAACGATCTAATCACCATATCTATTTCTTTAACTTCTCTCTCTCTCTCTGTGAAGCTTTTGCTTCAATAAAAGGGGGTTGTGCATCATCTACATTCCAGAGGAACTATCAGAATCTGAATCTGCACCACCGCTCTCCAAAAAAATCACAATTAATAAAGGGACAATAAATAAACCAGGAAGGATGAGGCTTAGATCGATCCTTCAGAAACGATCTAATCACCATATCTATTTCTTTAACTTCTCTCTCTCTCTCTGTGAAGCTTTTGCTTCAATAAAAGGGGGTTGTGCATCATCTACATTCCAGAGGAACTATCAGAATCTGAATCTGCACCACCGCTCTCCAAAAAAATCACAATTAATAAAGGGACAATAAATAAACCAGGAAGGATGAGGCTTAGATCGATCCTTCAGAAACGATCTAATCACCATATCTATTTCTTTAACTTCTCTCTCTCTCTCTGTGAAGCTTTTGCTTCAATAAAAGGGGGTTGTGCATCATCTACATTCCAGAGGAACTATCAGAATCTGAATCTGCACCACCGCTCTCCAAAAAAATCACAATTAATAAAGGGACAATAAATAAACCAGGAAGGATGAGGCTTAGATCGATCCTTCAGAAACGATCTAATCACCATATCTATTTCTTTAACTTCTCTCTCTCTCTCTGTGAAGCTTTTGCTTCAATAAAAGGGGGTTGTGCATCATCTACATTCCAGAGGAACTATCAGAATCTGAATCTGCACCACCGCTCTCCAAAAAAATCACAATTAATAAAGGGACAATAAATAAACCAGGAAGGATGAGGCTTAGATCGATCCTTCAGAAACGATCAGAATGTGGCTTCGTATCATCCTGGTTTTGGAGGTGTGTGGGTTATTCAGTAACAGCAAAAATGAAGAAGAAAAAGAGGAAGAGATGGGGAATCAGGGGAAGGGTGACACGTGTTGTTAGCAGCCTGCTGACGACAGATTCGGGCAACTGTCAAGAATCTCAAGATCATCTGTATATCGCCCGTCTATATGAGCATGTATGCCGATCGGTTCTCATTTACTTTTGAGCAATGTTTTAGCCCTAGTTTTAATTGTAATAGTGAAAGCCGTTAGATATACTAGCTAATTAGAGTCTACTAGCACATCTTTGTACATAGGTAGCTCCAACTGCTTATAGTCTTATCTAATCTTTTGATTATGTTAATTAATTAATTAATTTTGTTGCTTTGAAATGGGAAAGAAGGAGCTCAACAAGGACCATCGCACTTTGATTTCTTCGAGAAAACGATGCTACTGTAAATTTCACGAATTTACTACATTACATCAAAATAACAAGGGAAGATCTACAAAGAATGCTTCACAAATATATAAATTTCATCAAAATCTATTACTTATAACAATAGGCTAAAATATTTTTGCATAAGTTTTAATTTTAATTTTTTTTTAATATTCTTGACTGGTTTAGTTTCGAAAATCTCCAAAACTATTTTCTAAATGTATAAATTTCATCAAAATTCAAATACATTTTGAAGTTTAAAACAAAAAAGATAACTAACTTTCTCTCTCCTCCAAATTAAAAAAATACAAAATAATAATTAAAAAAATAATAAATGCAAAACAAGAACACTAAAAAAAGAGAATGGACTAAACAAACTTAAATAAGTTTAAAAAGAACTAAATAGACTCAAAAAAGATTTAAAAAGGTATTTCAGCCTTAACACAAAGCAAATTAACCAGTTCATCTCGTAAGTCAAGAGTAGCATCACTGACTTTCGTCATCGGATCCATAGTTCTGCAATATTGATTGGAGTCCTGTGCTTATTGCTGCATCTTTCGCTTTGGGATCGCCTCCTCGACTATTCTCATCTCTTCTTACTTGATCCTTTCCCGTGCTGTTTATTCCAGATAACCTAGCAAAACCATGCAAAAAAGGACATCATTGCCCGGTTAAATTCTAACGGCTTTCTTCAAATTACATCCATCTCTTCAAGTCTTTTGTTCAATCAATTACAATGAGAACCCAAAAGAAGAGAGAAAGATCTCCTCTCTGAATTTCTACACAGCAAGCTTTGAGATAACACTGCTAAACAATATGTTTATATGCTGTGCATCACTTCTGTATGAATCTAATTCAACATTCACAAAGTAGATATTCTTTCCAACCAGGTCCTACTCAACTTAAGTCATTTCACTGTTTCCAACTTACATCGTTTCCTCGGATCGTTTAGACCTGATGAACTTCTCTATTTTTGCTTTCAGCTCTACATTTGGGATGATCATATGTTGGGTTAGAGGAAGAGCGCTGAATGGGTCGGTCTATAATACACCAAAAACAGAATCAGTAATCTATACAAGGAACTATTTCAAACTGTAGCATAAAAGTAAAGACAAATGAGGATGTACATTATAATTCAGAAGGTGCCTTAGTATGACGGCTCGGTCCACTGTTTTTGTCGAAGGGAGGATTACAGGATCCTCCATTAATGTGAACTGCAAAATCAGCATGTATTGGTAATAACAAGGGCTCTTTGGGGTCGTCATCATAATCATCAAAAGTTATTTTATCGTTAATCACTCAAAAGCCATTATCACATTTCTACTATGTAATATATGAACCAAAGAAACAAAAGATATGATCCTGATGCGAGGAGAAGTAAAACTTACTTCAATTGGGTCAAGGAAATCTCTTGGTATCTCTCCAAGGGCAGCCTCAGTATCCATTGCCTTTGAAGCTGCAAATTTGGCTCTGGTGCCAAGCTCTATAAACTCCTGTATCACGCTGCGGTCTTCATGTAGAACCACTGCTGCCGCATCTGTAAACAACTGTAGTAGAACAAAAAATGTCAGGCTACCACAAATTAGTTAGTGCAGATCAGGGTAAGAACAAAGGATAGAGAACCTAAGATAACCTCCACTGTTGCAAAACTTGCAAGAAATAGGTAC
>MVGT01002668.1:449418-476382 GCA_002174775.1 Macleaya cordata
TTGCTAGGCGTGGAGGAGGCTCCACGCCTAGCATCAGGCGTGGTTCTTAAACGACGCCTGATATATTTTATTTTTTTTTAATTTTTTTTACTTTTTTTAAATAACGATTATATCCTTTAAATTAGTTTTTTATTAATTTCTCAAATTTTTTTAAAAAACTACCACTGTGCATGAGGTTCTCCTAAGCTAAATAACAGTAAGGTAAAATAGCTTTTTACCCTGCATCACTGTGGATGCTCTTACTACCTTACATCGAAAGAACAAGTGAAGATCTCAAAAGAATACTTTACAAATAAATAAATTTAGTCAAAAAATGTTCTCTAAATGTATGAACTTTGAAGTTTAAAACCAAAAAAATAAGTAACTTTCGCTCGCTCTCCTACAAATTAGAAAAAGACAAAATGGTAATTAAAAAAAAAATTTAGTGTAAACAGAGATACTACACTTACTGCAAAATATACTGCAAACATTACTGCAAAGGCTATCTAAGAGAGTATTTACGTCAATTTGAGAATGACACAAATCACGTGGGAGTGAGTTTATTTGAGAATCGTGGGATGACTAGGCAGTAAGATTTGCAGTAAATTCAGCATTTTCCAAGTGTAAAACAAGAACACTAAAAGAAAAAAAAAATGGACTAAACAAATTTAAATAAGTTTAAAAAAAACTAAACAGACTCAAAAAGATTTAAAAAGGTATTTCAGCCTTTGTGAAACTGAGAGCAAATTAACCAGTTCATCTCCCAAGTCAAGAGCAGCATCACTGAAGATATCAGCCTCTTTCGTCATCGGATCCATAGTTCTGCAATATTGATTGGAGTCCTGTGCTTATTGCTGCATCTTTCGCTTTGGGATCCCCTCCTCGACTATTCTCATCTCTTCTTGCTTGATCCATTCCCGTGCTGTTTATTCCAGATAACCTAGCAAAACCGTGCAAAAAAGGACATCATTGCCCGGTTAAATTCTAACGGCTTTCTTCAAATTACATCCATTTCTTCAAGTCTTTTGTTCAATCAATTACAATGAGAACCCAAAAGAAGAGAGAGATCTCCTCTCTGAATTTCTACACAGCTAGCTTTGAGATAACACTGCTAAACAATATGTTTATATGCTGTGCATCACTTCTGTATGAATCTAATTCAACATTCACAAAGTAGATATTCTTTCCAACCAGGTCCTACTCAACTAAAGTCATTTCACTGTTTCCAACTTACATCGTTTCCTCGGATCGTTTAGACCTGATGAACTTCTCTATTTTTGCTTTCAGCTCGACATTTGGGATGATCATATGTTGGGTTAGAGGAAGAGCGCTGAATGGGTCGGTCTATAATACACCAAAAACAGAATCAGTAATCTATACAAGGAACTATTTCAAACTGTAGCATAAAAGTTAAGACAAATGAGGATGTACATTATAATTCAGAAGGTGCCTTAGTATGACGGCTCGGTCCACTGAGATTTGAGTGACCGGAATAGATGAGGAATAAANGATGAACTTCTCTATTTTTGCTTTCAGCTCGACATTTGGGATGATCATATGTTGGGTTAGAGGAAGAGCGCTGAATGGGTCGGTCTATAATACACCAAAAACAGAATCAGTAATCTATACAAGGAACTATTTCAAACTGTAGCATAAAAGTAAAGACAAATGAGGAGGATGTACATTATAATTCAGAAGGTGCCTTAGTATGACGGCTCGGTCCACTGTTTTTGTCGAAGGGAGGATTACAGGATCCTCCATTAATGTGAACTGCAAAATCAGCATGTATTGGTAATAACAAGGGCTCTTTGGGGTCGTCATCATAATCATCAAAAGTTATTTTATCGTTAATCACTCAAAAGCCATTATCACATTTCTACTATGTAATATATGAACCAAAGAAACAAAAGATATGATCCTGATGCGAGGAGAAGTAAAACTTACTTCAATTGGGTCAAGGAAATCTCTTGGTATCTCTCCAAGGGCAGCCTCAGTATCCATTGCCTTTGAAGCTGCAAATTTGGCTCTGGTGCCAAGCTCTATAAACTCCTGTATCACGCTGCGGTCTTCATGTAGAACCACTGCTGCCGCATCTGTAAACAACTGTAGTAGAACAAAAAATGTCAGGCTACCACAAATTAGTTAGTGCAGATCAGGGTAAGAACAAAGGATAGAGAACCTAAGATAACCTCCACTGTTGCAAAACTTGCAAGAAATAGGTACAGGGTGACCTAGCCTTGCTTCAACTGAATTCATTACCTGCTCGCAGTATGATCGACTATCCTTTGAGATAGCAGCTGGAAAAATATTTTCTCCGTCACCCCTTGCTAGATGAACGTATATGCTGACAATCTACCAACAAATCATCCACTAAATCAGTTGGGGTGCCTTCTAATTGGGAAAAATCAACATTTGAACTAAAACTATAGATGATAATCGGATAGTTATGAGGCCAAATAAGTATACAATGGGAATATGGAATACGAGTCAATTGGACTTGCGATCATGGAAAAAGTGACTGGGAGAAAGAAAATTATGGATGCGATTATCCAGTAGATTAATCTTAGCTAGGGATCTTGCAGGTGGGACTCACCCATCAAATATGTTGGTCCTTACCCTAGCATGAGCCCCAGATATCCTGGTATTTCCAGTATGCACACTGACTGCCACTCACGATGTTCAGACCACAAAACTATGATACAACATATTAGAAATTAAAGTGAAAAGACCTTAACAAAAACAGAGGCGGAGCCACCATATGCCCAGTGAAATTTATTTAAATCCCATATTTTATGTATAGTTTGTACAAAGTTATTTTATATATTCTGACTTAACTCAAAATAAAATCCTTTACCTGGGTATTTGACTTAACCCATGGGTAAGATTGTAGATTAATTTTGACAGGAAGTCCTTTTTCTCGTGGGAAATCTACTTTCACTCATTTTTTTTTCTAACAACCCACATAATGTTTACACTCAGTATATACTAGACTCGAGCTAGACAGAGATGATCATACGACTGATTTTTGTGGAGATAATCTTCTCACTATGTTGATCTTCCTAATACAAAATTATATCATTCTAAATTTTTTAACCCAACTAAAAGATGGTTAAAAATTATCGGCAAAATAAATGACTCAAATTAAAATCTAGAACAACTTTGGATGATCCAAGGGCCATTTTTTTTTTGTCAAGATGATCTCTTCACTATGTAGGTCATCCTAAAAGAATCATATCATTCTAAAAATTTTAACAAAAGTTGGTTGAAAATTAACGAAAAAATAGATGATTCGAATTAAACGTTGGATCAAATTTTAAATGAGATTAAAAAATTTAATTTATGAAACGATGATCTAAATGTTGAAAAGATCTTTCTCACAAGAAAAACAAAGTCCTTGAATCATCTCCATGTGAACCATATAAGCAGGTGTAAACGGGGTGTAAAAATATATGGGTGTTAATGAATTAAAAGTGGCATGAAACAGAATTCTCCTTTTTTTATTTGGCCCCCACTCAGTTAAAATCCTGGCTCCGCCACTGAACAAAAAAAACCCTTCTTCAAAGAAATTAAAGAGAAGAGGTTGCGTGCTAGGAATATAAAGCTCGGCACAAGACTAGGAAAAAGCGAGCGATGATACCAACCTTGTTAAGTAATATCTCTGGCTGGTAACCATACTTCTTAGGGTGTTTTAGACGAAAAGATTTTCCATGAAGGCCCACAAGATGTAACAATATGTAATTGAGCATGGTGGCCACTATATCAACCTGGAATGAGGAGAAAGTATTTACCATGGCCAGAGAGAGAGGTAATTAGGTACAAGATATTGACATCTCATAATGTATTTCTCTGAGTATAAATACATACAAGTACCAAAAGAAAGGTTACCATCTGTGGAAGGAGGAAAGGAACTGTAATCTGTTCTGAAGTAAATGCTAGCATGCCCACATTTGCCATCATATGTGACATATTATCTCTGATCATCTACAGGATTCCAAGAAATTTTATTCAATTAGGAATATTGGATACTGGTGTAGTTTGAACCAACAGTAAAAGAGTTTCCTTTGAAAACAATTTGTTCTTACATCCTCCTCGTAGTAGATATTTAAGGCTCTCTCGTGCCTCTTCTGAAATGGTCCGAGTTCCCATTCTGCAGTATTAAGCATCTCAGCTTCCATCTCTTCTAGTCCAAGGATTATATGAAAACTCTTATCAAGAAGAAACATGATCTCACTGATCACAATGTTTGAAAATACCAAATAAAAACCCGTATCTTCTTTGGCAATCTGGAACGATAAACATAAAAAAGCTAATATTAGGGATATTGTGGATTAAAAGTTCATATGCTCGGTATCTCCCACAAGCTGATATACCTGTCTCCATGCATTGCAATGGCTAGGTATCTCCCACAAGTGTTCAAGAATCCCGATAATATTGTTGCGGAAGCGGAATTCCAACTTGATTGTGCAAAAAAGATAGAGAAGGAACTGTCAGTAACTAAAATACGAAATAGATTGCTCTGGACGAACATTAAGTGTACTATCAATCATGGGATAATTTACGGAGAATTGAGACGAGAATGAGATTGCACGGAAGATGATGATTTATTTATCTTTCTTTTTCACGTAGAGATTGTTATCCAAGGGATGTACTGAAAAGCCCTCCCCTGACTCTCAGTAATAATGTAATACATAACAATCACCTGTGCAGGAGAACCAGTAAGCTCATTGCCAACGTAAAGCTTTAGAAGATTCCGAACAAGATACTCGAGACATAGTTGATTGTCTTCAAAAATGGAAATTGTTGAAGATGAACTGCACATCAAAAACCTAGATCTGGTAAGCATAAATGATAAAGATGCAAGATAGTCTCCTTTGCAGTAAAGCAGAAATGTTCAAACACCTTTTGTTGGGGATACACCAACTCAATACTTCCACCATCCTTTCTCTAAGATAAAAGTTTCTTATATAATTTGGACTCGCCATGAACATGATAATGAAGTTCATAAATTCATCCTAATGAGAAAGGAAGAGAAGAAATTAGATGCAAATATGTGGAGCAGTTCACAAAAAGGCATAGCACTTGATTATCAAAAAGGAAAAGAACACATTTACGTTGAAGTTGTATATGACCACAACTGCAAAAAGTGAGCCTACCATTACAAGCGAGATCCGACCCAACAAATTGGGGTACATTAAGACGACAATAAGCAATTCAATTGCATCTTCAACAAATTGCTCAGGCATACAAGCAAATTCCATTGGGCAGCTTGATGGCAGAGGCATTTTAAACCCGCCTACAAGGTCTACCAACCAAACAACCATCAACCGGTAGAAGGAGAGTGCCTGCTGAAGAAATGCTTTATGCTTCCAACAGAAATGAAGAATTAGATCCAAAACATTTATCATCAACAAAAAATGGATCACAAACAACGTTAGCACTTCTATTTAATCAATCACCTAAAGCTCTATGCATATGAATACTTCATAACTAATAAGAAGTTTGTTGATGTGGAATAGAGGTCACCCATTTTTTGGTCCAAATTTCCATAACCCACTTACTGGACCGAATAACCATGACCCAACAACCTGGCAGACCTGGATAGAAACCCATGGGTCAGATCTCTCAGTTTTTTGTGTTCGTTTTAATGTGGGATTTAGTTTTGTGTTGCTTAGGAGTTGGTATTATTAATAAATTTTAAGAGAGAATTTGAATAGATTTATAAGATGTAATTTGGTCTAAAGCACAGTTAGATTGTTATAGAATAATATGAATATTTTTTTCATACTTCACACTTGCTGGATTACGTAGCTTATCTTTTGAAGCTACAATGAAATACGCAAATAGTTTTCTTATGCAATATTATTTATGTATTGTTGCCAAATTATTTAAAATATTTTATAATACTAAAACTGTCAAAATATTCTATTCTTTTACTATTATCCATCATTATTTATTATTAATACTCGGCCGAATCTTTAAAGAATTTCTCATTGACAATCTTAACTTATTAGTAAAAAAAGAATTTTATATAATTCTATAAGAATTTAATGACACTAAATTCTCCCACACCGCATATTTTGCATGCACACCAAATTGGAAAACTGTTCAGCTATTCTATTTACACTAAACCCATAATCCATAAAACTCAATATCAGCATAATAACATATTTACGCACCGATTAAAAAAAAGGAAAGAAAATTAGAACACATTTACAAACCTAAAAATGTAAACATAAAATTATGCTTCACTTTAGAAGCATATTAGTGCACTGACAATGGTAGAAATTCATATTCAGTTATCACGTGAATAGTACCACGTAAACAATGTTTCTGGTTTAGAATACTTTCCAAGTTCAGCCACTACTTAGTTTCCTATTTTGTTTAGGTTTCCTAGTATGTGCTTAGTTTCCTAGTTGTTTTAGATTTCTTATTTTTATCTAGATAGGTTAGGTTTATTAGGGACTGATTTTAATGGGAGAACGTACAAAACACCCATTATTAGTCTATTTAGTCTAAAAATAAAGTTAGAATAGATTTGCCCTCTAACTAACTCAAAGTAATCATTAACTATAGGTGCATGTTAGCACCTACTACTTCTTTTTTAAATTTGTTTTTCACATAAAAATGTCGACTTGAAAAATACAAATTATTTTTTCACAAATTTTATATTTTTGGAAAGCATACGTCGAGATCTTCTGAATGAGACCAGACAACAATACTTCGTTCTAAAAAAAAAAAAGAAAATTATGTTTTCTGTAACATAAAACTATGTCTTTACCTAGTTTTTTTATTTAGATTGCACCCAAATTCGAATTTGCATGCTTCAAAACTAGGTTGCATCAAAAGAGGACATGAAGATCTCGAAGAATGCTTTCCAAGCATATAAATTTTGTCAAAATCAGTTACTCAAAACAGTAGGCAAAAACATTTTTGCACAAACTTGCATAAATTTCCAGATTTTTATTTTTATTTTTTTAAAAAAAATATTCTTGACAGGTCTAGTTTCGAAGATCTTGAAAATTTCTTTCCAAATGTATGAATTTCGTCAAAATCCGAATTTTAGTTGAAGAGATATAACATTTTGAAGTTTTAAACAAAAAATAACTAACTTTCTCTCACTCTACAACTGCATAAGTTAGAAAAGGATAATGCTATACTTACAGCAGAATCCTACAAAAAAATCTACAGAATTGAAATCTGACGATAGCGTGTATTCACACATCCTCGTGATTTGCGTCACATACCTTCGTGATTTGCGTCAAACCAAAAATTGTTCCTTTCTGTAGATTATTCTGTAGGTTTTGCGGTAACCCTAGCACTACCAGTTAGAGAAATACAAGAAAGTGATTGAAAAAAAACAAGTACACTAAAAAGTAAGGAATGGAATAAACAGACTTAGAAAAGTTTAAAATGGACTACATGGACTCAAAAAGTTTTTCAAAAAGGTATTTTAACCTTATTGAAAATCTTGTGGACCAAATGGATTCAAAAAGCTATATATTCAGTGTATTGGTCATTTTCCCTTTTAAATATTGAGAAAAAGATTTTGTGAAAAATGATTTGGAGATAAAATACAATAATGAAGAGTTTTGAATTTAAAAGAGATATGTAATCCATCAGAACGCAACATACCTGCAGTATCTGACATGAATAACAAAATAACTTCTGCCAATATAGTTCAATGTTCATCTCAAGAAGTTCTATATCCTTCTTTAGCTGTCGAGAGGGACCACGCCACGGCATCGCTTTCAGTGTGGACATAGTACCTTTATATGTGACCACTTTCTGAAAATTATTCAAAAGATTCAAAACAAACCCTACCAAAGAAAGGTCAGATACAGGATAAATTTAGATGATTAAAACATTCACAAAAAAATGTTACCAGATGTATATGTTGTACTAAAAGTTACCTGATGTATATGTTGTATGTCAGAAAGTGCTTTGATTAGCCCCAAATGGAGAACCCTTGCAGTCATAAAGAAACATTCACAATTAAATGCATATTTAGTTTTCGCACTAGAGGTTGTCATTGGCTTAGCTTTAGAGAGCATAGAAGCTAAATCCATATTCCTGCCAGAATTGGTGGCTTCTTCAGATTTGGACATCCGGTTGGAGCCATCCGTGTTTCCAAGTTTATCTTTATCAATCCATGCTGCAACGTCTTCCGACGTTGCATGGAGAGAAGTCAATCTGCTAAAATACAGATTCATCGCCATTGATTAGAAAGTGATAAAACTGAAGATATCAAGGAAGAGCATGGTCCAAATGGGCATAAAAAATTAAAAACCTGAAATATCTCACCTGCAGTCCAAGCGGGTATTGTAAAATACATATTTTCCATCGATTTCTCCCCTCTTTGTTGAATCTTTATCTAAGAAGGTCTTGCAGAGCCGAAGCATGACGGCACTGAGATTGACAAACATGCCTAAACTTGCACAAGTTGGATCAGCCTGCGACCACATAAGGGGGTAAATTATGCTCTATGATTGACCTCTCAATATCTCATATTCCCTCTTCTCCAGGTTTTTTCCTTTGACAAAAAAAAAAAAAAAAGAAAAAGAAAAAAAGAAAGAAAAGAATGAATGGTTCAAAATAAGAAAGTTTTTTTGAAGAGTCGAAGAATGAAACAAGGGAACCAAATGATATTACTAAGATAAGGGAAGCTAAAGAGAAGTTCTGTTTACAATGATAAAGCCACCCACCCACCACCTTGCCTTGCATCCTTTTATTTTTAATAACATAAAATATATGTCATGCGAAGACAGGAAAGCACCTGTATATTAGCCATTGAAGAGTTTTGCTCGATTATCTCTGCCAGATACTCAAAAACGTTCTCCTGCGTATCATTGTTTTTCAAAAGAGAGAGAAGCACTTCTTCAAGTCCACCATGTAACTCATTTGTCAGAGTTCTAATGGTTTTGCGGAAACATGATCGAACATTTGATTCACAACCTAATATATCTGAAGGTAACATCTGCCTGGTTTTCGAAAACATGAAAGAAGAAACCATTGAGAACAATAAGCAGCTAAGTGCATGATCCAAAAATTATCCAAGACAAAAGGAGATGACGCCTTGACAGACGCCTCAATGAGAAATAATTCAAAGAAAACCAAAAGCAAATCACCACCCAAAAAAAAGGAAAAGAAAAAGAAAGAAAGAAGTCCTTTTTCTTTCTTTTTTTCTACAAATAACCAGGTTAATTAAGGAAAGATAAAACACTGTTAACCAGCTAAGTAAAACAAGAATATGAAGGGATAATTTCTCTGTCCACAGGATATCCATGAAAGTATAGTCATATGATGGGATAATATCTCTCCATTCCACAAAATCTCCATGAAAAGTAGTAATGTATTCAGTTAGAATACTCTTTTTGGTCATCCAACCACGTCAGTTTCCTCTATAAGATACTATACACAATAAGAGAGACAACATAGGAAATTGATCCAAAAAAAACCGTGTTAATAAACCTTATTCTAACTAATTAGCTGAAAAGATCCACATTTTGAAAAAATAAATAAATAAATAAATAAACCTTATTCTAACTAACTAGCTGAAAAGGTCCACCCAACTGACCCAAATTCTTAAAACAACCTCAAATATTTCAAGTTGTCACCGTACATAATGTGAGCGAATCAGATTCTCAACATTCCAACTCGACAAAGTTGACAAGAAAGTTTGGCAGAAAACTCTTAAAAATATCCTTTATTCCTAGTAAAGTATATATGAAGATGAATAAAATGGTGAACTTGATGTTTGGCTATACTTTGGGCTCTTAATTGGTCCTAGTCTAATTAGTTTTATTTGTTTCTTTTAATCCATCTCAGAGAAAAGGAAATTCTAGTAATACATAAACATGTATACAGGTAGATGTATCGATAAATGAGTAAAGAGATGCAAATGAAATCAATTTAAACTTCTAAAGTAGTGATCATATCATGGACTAACTGCAGTAGCCAACAGATTAAATAGTAACATTCAAAGCAAGAAATCAAACATCTGATGAGGCATAAAAACTAAGTTGAAGTGTCTGTCAACAAAAGCACCATTGAACTTAAGGAAGAATAAAATTTCACAACAAAAAGGATGAAAGAAAAATCAAGCTAAGCTCACCAAAAAATCGGCTTGCTCTCGAACCTATAATCTAGAATAATACTGGCATGAAAGAAAGGGCCCAATATGCTCATCTTCTCGATTTCTAGCCCGTTCACATGAGCGCCCTTTGGTAACCACCTTGGGTGATTCACTAGAGCTTTCGCACCAAATGGAAATTTAACTAAATGTATTAAAGCCCGCAATGGCTGCTGAAAATTACCCATCAGAGTTACTTCAATTGCCCTCCGACTCAAACCCTCATACAGCGACTTCAAAATTAGATTCGAACTATCAAAATCGGAGTCCTCGAGAAATTGCTTGAGGAACCCTGGTGGACAATCCAATCCACCAACAGATTTATTATTTTCAATACTACATGAAACTTCTGAGAGAAGTAATGGCATAAGAGGAGACTCATCATTAGAATCCATATCGCTGTTGAGAAGCCTACCGGAGGAATTATTGCCAATATGGATCCGGCAATAAGAAACGGCCAGCTTCTTGGCCTGCCTCAGAAGAGATTTCATGGCCCACTGCCACTGGAGAGTCATGTCCATGGAAGTGAGCTTCGTTTCCTCTTCGTAAGCACGACGATAGCACCCAATCAAATAAGGAAAAGTTGGTTCAGCTGCACCATGAAACTGACCTGAGAAACAACGATCGATGAGAACCCGCTCCATCAAATCTTGAGATAACTTAAGTGGTTTCCCTTCATTCAGAAGTTGATCAGCTGTCCTCTGTAAATAGACGACTACAGATGATGAGCCTTCTTTGTCCTCCATCGAATTGTGGTTTAGGGTGACTAAGAAAATTTTCCTAATAATATTATCTTCTTCTTCTTCTTCTTCTTCTTCTTCTTCATCTGCAAGGGATGGTCTTTGACGTTTTTGAGTCGTCATAATTATGGAAACTGAAGGCTTCTTTTGATTCTGATCTGGGCATGAAAATTTCAGCAATTTTCAAGACCTTAATTTCCTTCATAAATAGAAACCAGAGGTTATTTCTTCCCAGACAGAGAAAAGGAAACCAAAGGTTTACAACAACTCGGTAATTAGAAATTTTAGGGGTTTTAGAATGATGGTGTTATTATGAACTTGCAGGCGCGGTGGCGGTTTGAGACTGACTTCCTCTCTATATGTTATCTTTCCTCCTCCCTCTGTAAAAGGTGGGCTTGCGGGAGATCGCTGTTATTAGGGATGGATACTAAAACATTGGGCCTTGGGCCTAAATTTGAACATTCATCTCATTTTGTGTTTTTTACCGTTGTTATACGCAAGGAGCTCTCTAAAAATTCTCAAAATGGTAGTGGAGAGGTTCTGATTTTTTTCTTTTACACATACCAAAAATAACTGCACACCACCTCACCCTCCACCATCACCACCATTATAGATATAGAGAAAGAGGAATTGAGATAACAAGAAGAGAGAAATAAGAGAGTACATAGAGAGAGAGAGAGAGAGGAGGTGGAGGCCGTGAGATGGTAGGTAGTGGCAATAGTGAAGTGGTGGTAATTAGATGGGAGATAGAACTTGCTTATAGAAAAATACATATAAGGGTATTTTAGAAAGTTTTGACAAAATAGATTTCACTCAAGTATTTGCATTATATAGTACTATAGATATAGATAAAATCATCACCCATCTTTAAACCTTAGCGCATTTGTGATTTATATTTAGGCCCACAAATGATGAACTTGGGTCCTTCGAGTCCAGCCTCAATTAGGAGCTACCATGAGCCACGAGGAGCCCTCTGGTCTATTATAACCTTCTTCGAAGTCAGCCCATTTGAGTGGGTCAATTATCAAAAACCAACTTGTTTAAATGGACAGTCCATCTTTCTTAGATTTCAAACTCTAAAATACCAATTTTTTTATGTTGGGTCAAAACATTTTAATTCTAGGTCGAAATTTGAACCACCCCTTAACTGTTTTCAGAATCCCTTTAACAAAATGCATATTTTAACAAATATGATTAATTTTTCATGTAATAAACATGTTTACATGAAATGACTAGCAAAATAAATAAATAAAATCATAATAATTAAATAAAAAATAGATGGAATCCAAATTAAAAAACCAACCATGCATGTAGTGAACCCAAGGGGAACACATGTTCATCATAATCCATCTACCTTTTTAGGGTTCTCTTATCCTTAGTGTAGCATGCATATTATATAAACCTAACTAATTAACCTTATTATTATCCTAATGACACATAAAATTTTGTTTTGTATCGAATGTATTATGTAATCTTAATCATTAAATTGATCAGGTTCGAGTTGTCACAGAAGATTAGGTAATGTCCTTCCAAACCTAACTCCACTTTCATGTAATTAAAAACCTTCCTACCGTACAAACCCTAATCAAATTCCAGTGTAACAAGGCCCCCCCAACTAGGGCACCACAAAAAACCAAAAAATCATAGTAGTCGATTGGTGTACTATAGATAGCTACAAACAACTTATTCCAAGCTTGACTATGGGTTGTGATAAATTTGAAAGGTCAGACGTTTTGAATGAAGACGGTAATAAATGCATGCCCTCATCCTGCGTGGGATGTTGAAGAAGATTACAAATTCCCAACACACCTGCTAGACAGATAGTCAATCAATTAAGCTACCTAAATTAGCATGTTTTTGGACTGGTTTCTAGTTATTAGTAACTTAAAATGTGAGCTTTGGCAAGTTTGAATATTGGTTCTTTTGATCAATTTAACCTTCAATTCAATTGGGATGGACCACCAGTGTCCAGCCTTACGTTGCAAGGCACAATAACGCCTGCCTTGGCATGGTGGTTGAGACATGGCCTTTCTTGACAAGGAGGTTGTGCATGCGCTAGAGTTTTTATAGTAGCGAGATTGTACATATATTTTACTATGCCAATATATTAGAAAGTTTTACATAATTTAAGATCGTTCGAGTACTCTATATAATTGATGGTTGATAGTGATACTAAAAAATATATACGTAATAAGGCACATAAATGTGACCTATTTCGAGTTCTGTTCAAGTTCAACTAAACGACCCAGGTTAGTATCGGCTTGGTTCTGACTAGATCACTCCAAACCAGTTACGTTCGAACCAGTTCTTATTCAAGAACAACCCGTTGCAATCCCAGAACTTACCTGCACTGGAGTGAACCTGTCCAGTATACAGTAGGTTTCTATCTAATGTACCAGTAGAACATGGGGCCCATGGAGGCAGTTTGGTCACTTCAAAAAAGTGGCGTGATGAAGAAGTTACATAATCGTTAAAAAAGGTGATGGCTGGGTAAATTCACAATCTGTACGAGCCTTCGCACGTGTGAGTTGGCTGTCAACATTAACGACTGATGAAGCCTCTTTGAAGTAAGTAGTAGAGATATAGTTCAAAAATGTAACAAGGATACATTTATCATTTCACAAACACGAAGGACATAGGCCGATCATATCATCATCAAACACAGCAAGCCGTTAGTCCAATCAGGCGGCAGAGATTCCATATGACATCATTAATCATGTTCCATGTATGGTATGCACAATAACCACATTTTCTACTCTTACCCATACAGACATACATAAACAGCACATCATACATTACTCTCCTCTATTTATTCCCCACATTCTCTATTCTTCTCCTCTTCAGATTCCAAAACATAAGACTCAAAAGCATCAGAAAAAAATGGGAGAGGTAATTTCCATAGTTTTTCTCAGATTATTACTCATGTTCACCATCCTTCTTCGTTTTAGGGTTTAGAAATAACCGAACCCATTTTCATTTTCATTTTTGTTGTTGTTGCAGAAGGACAGCAAGAGCGAAGGTACAGAGAAGAAGAATGAAGGCGAGAAGAAGGAAGAGAAGAAGAAGGATGATGGAGGGAAGAAGGAAGATGGACCCATTACTGTTGTTTTGAAGGTGGATATGCATTGTGAAGGTTGCGCCAAAAAAGTGAAGAAATCTGTTAAAGGGTTTCAAGGTAATTCACATTAAAAAATAGATTCACAGTATAAACTTTATATTCTGAAATTTTCAGTAGATTAAACGACTTTGATCTCTTAATTTGATAGCCAAATGGGGTTGATTCAGTTTTATCTAATTTCGTCTCGAATCTTTTAACCANAGTCACAGGAATAACCAGAACATTGAAAACTAGGACCGTGCCGTGCCTGGGCGGCACGGCCCAATTGACACCTCTAATTATAACCTTCTTCGAAGTCAGCCCATTTGAGTGGGTCAATTATCAAAAACCAACTTGTTTAAATGGACAGTCCATCTTTCTTAGATTTCAAACTCTAAAATACCAATTTTTTTATGTTGGGTCAAAACATTTTAATTCTAGGTCGAAATTTGAACCACCCCTTAACTGTTTTCAGAATCCCTTTAACAAAATGCATATTTTAACAAATATGATTAATTTTTCATGTAATAAACATGTTTACATGAAATGACTAGCAAAATAAATAAATAAAATCATAATAATTAAATAAAAAATAGATGGAATCCAAATTAAAAAACCAACCATGCATGTAGTGAACCCAAGGGGAACACATGTTCATCATAATCCATCTACCTTTTTAGGGTTCTCTTATCCTTAGTGTAGCATGCATATTATATAAACCTAACTAATTAACCTTATTATTATCCTAATGACACATAAAATTTTGTTTTGTATCGAATGTATTATGTAATCTTAATCATTAAATTGATCAGGTTCGAGTTGTCACAGAAGATTAGGTAATGTCCTTCCAAACCTAACTCCACTTTCATGTAATTAAAAACCTTCCTACCGTACAAACCCTAATCAAATTCCAGTGTAACAAGGCCCCCCCAACTAGGGCACCACAAAAAACCAAAAAATCATAGTAGTCGATTGGTGTACTATAGATAGCTACAAACAACTTATTCCAAGCTTGACTATGGGTTGTGATAAATTTGAAAGGTCAGACGTTTTGAATGAAGACGGTAATAAATGCATGCCCTCATCCTGCGTGGGATGTTGAAGAAGATTACAAATTCCCAACACACCTGCTAGACAGATAGTCAATCAATTAAGCTACCTAAATTAGCATGTTTTTGGACTGGTTTCTAGTTATTAGTAACTTAAAATGTGAGCTTTGGCAAGTTTGAATATTGGTTCTTTTGATCAATTTAACCTTCAATTCAATTGGGATGGACCACCAGTGTCCAGCCTTACGTTGCAAGGCACAATAACGCCTGCCTTGGCATGGTGGTTGAGACATGGCCTTTCTTGACAAGGAGGTTGTGCATGCGCTAGAGTTTTTATAGTAGCGAGATTGTACATATATTTTACTATGCCAATATATTAGAAAGTTTTACATAATTTAAGATCGTTCGAGTACTCTATATAATTGATGGTTGATAGTGATACTAAAAAATATATACGTAATAAGGCACATAAATGTGACCTATTTCGAGTTCTGTTCAAGTTCAACTAAACGACCCAGGTTAGTATCGGCTTGGTTCTGACTAGATCACTCCAAACCAGTTACGTTCGAACCAGTTCTTATTCAAGAACAACCCGTTGCAATCCCAGAACTTACCTGCACTGGAGTGAACCTGTCCAGTATACAGTAGGTTTCTATCTAATGTACCAGTAGAACATGGGGCCCATGGAGGCAGTTTGGTCACTTCAAAAAAGTGGCGTGATGAAGAAGTTACATAATCGTTAAAAAAGGTGATGGCTGGGTAAATTCACAATCTGTACGAGCCTTCGCACGTGTGAGTTGGCTGTCAACATTAACGACTGATGAAGCCTCTTTGAAGTAAGTAGTAGAGATATAGTTCAAAAATGTAACAAGGATACATTTATCATTTCACAAACACGAAGGACATAGGCCGATCATATCATCATCAAACACAGCAAGCCGTTAGTCCAATCAGGCGGCAGAGATTCCATATGACATCATTAATCATGTTCCATGTATGGTATGCACAATAACCACATTTTCTACTCTTACCCATACAGACATACATAAACAGCACATCATACATTACTCTCCTCTATTTATTCCCCACATTCTCTATTCTTCTCCTCTTCAGATTCCAAAACATAAGACTCAAAAGCATCAGAAAAAAATGGGAGAGGTAATTTCCATAGTTTTTCTCAGATTATTACTCATGTTCACCATCCTTCTTCGTTTTAGGGTTTAGAAATAACCGAACCCATTTTCATTTTCATTTTTGTTGTTGTTGCAGAAGGACAGCAAGAGCGAAGGTACAGAGAAGAAGAATGAAGGCGAGAAGAAGGAAGAGAAGAAGAAGGATGATGGAGGGAAGAAGGAAGATGGACCCATTACTGTTGTTTTGAAGGTGGATATGCATTGTGAAGGTTGCGCCAAAAAAGTGAAGAAATCTGTTAAAGGGTTTCAAGGTAATTCACATTAAAAAATAGATTCACAGTATAAACTTTATATTCTGAAATTTTCAGTAGATTAAACGACTTTGATCTCTTAATTTGATAGCCAAATGGGGTTGATTCAGTTTTATCTAATTTCGTCTCGAATCTTTTAACCATATTTGTACGGATTTTGGACTCCTTTGAATCTGTGTGTTTTTATACAAATTGTATCTCTGTTTTTCTGAGATTCATAGACGGCATTAGGGCAAATTAGCCTCTGTTTCTTATCTGTTTTTTCTTATTTTGTTGTTGAAGGTGTTGAAGAAGTAAAAGGAGACATTACAGCAAACAAATTGACAGTGAAAGGGAAAATAGACCCAATGAAGCTTCGAGATAGGGTTGAAGGTAAGACGAAAAAGAAGGTTGAGCTCATCTCTCCTATACCTAAGAAGGACAAGGACGGTGGAGATAAGAAGCCGGAAGAAAAAAAGGAAGAAAATTCGGAGAAGAAAGATGAGAAGAAAAACAAAGAGGTATGAATAAAAAACAAAACAATGTGCCCTGTTTCCTCTGTTTTACTTCATGGGCACTCATGTTTTCGGATTAGTAAATCAGTGAATTTAATTTTAATATTTAATAAATTTATTAATTTAAATTCTGATTTTAAATTTTTTTTTCTTAATTAGCCTCCGGTGACTACAGTGGTTCTTAAGATCAGATTGCATTGTGAGGGATGTATTCAGAAAATACGTAGAATTGTTTCAAAAATTAAAGGTGGGATTAATAAATTTAAAGCAGTTAGTTAATTAATTATGATTAATTGTATAGTTTGCTTGATGAGATTCCAAATGTGTATACAGTTAGGACTGAGATTATACTTTCCTAATTGTCTAATGGGAAATTTCAACGGAATTTGCAGGGGTTCAAAACGTGGCAATTGATACGCAGAAAGATCTGGTAACGGTTAAGGGCACAATGGACATAAAAGCCCATTTGGCTTACCTTAAAGAGAAGCTGAAGAGAAGCGTAGAGGTTGTTCCGGCAAAAAAAGACGACGGAGAAAAGAAAGAAGGTGGTGCTGATAAGAAAGAGAAGGGTGGTGGTGGTGGTGATCAGAAAGAGAAGAAAGATGGTGGCGGCGGCGAAGAGAAAAAGGACAAAGAAGGTGGTGGTGAGAAGAAAGAGAAGGGTGGTGGTGGTGGTGATCAGAAAGAGAAGAAAGATGGTGGCGGCGGCGAAGAGAAAAAGGACAAAGAAGGTGGTGGTGAGAAGAAAGAGAAGGGTGGTGGCGACAAGAAAAACGGTGAAGGCAAAGGTGGTGGTGGTGGAGATGGTGGGAAGAAAGAAGATTCTGGAAAAGCTGAAGGAAACAAAATGGAGTACTATGGACAGCAGGGGTATGGACAAGGAGGGTACGGGTACGGTCCCGGATACGTTGTGGAATACGTACATGCGCCGCAGATTTTCAGTGACGAAAATCCAAACGCATGCGCTGTAATGTGAGTGAAAAAAAAAGGGGTGAAAAATGTAAATAAAAGTCAGAATTAGATGGAAAAAAAAAATCGAAGAAGAGTACATATTTAAAAGAGATATTTTAGAAGAAAACGTTGGCTAATATGTTAGAGGGATAGCGTTAGACGGACGAGTTGTTCGACCGCCCGACTTGCTTGTCAGTTACTCAGTTCTGTTTTTTGTTGTTGCAGAAGTGGTGTTTTTTTTTTTCTGTTTTTGAATTGTATTTTACTCAATTTCTTGTTGGTTAATTTAAAATTTTTGGTTAATCAGTTTTTTATTGATAAACTAGTGGTGGGCAATGTGCCACGTGTCCTAATTGAGAATCTTTCCTGTGTTATTTATTACATATAAAATTCTGTATAGTAAGGTTTTTGTCCCTGTTGTTTGGAAATTTTGTCTGTGGTGGTATTGGTGATGGATGCGCAGCCCCAGCGTCACCGGTTTGATTACGCGGTAATGCTTGAGTTACAGCAAATTCCTACAGAATTTGCTACCACTCAAGCATCCAACGGTCAAAGTGATTTGCATCTCCTCGTATTTCGCATCCCATCCTAAAGTGTTATGAATCTCACCGTGAAATGTGCCTGCTGTAGCAAATTCGGTAGGGATTTCGGTAGCCCTAGCACTACCGTTGATTACGGTGTCTTGGAACTTAGCAAGTGGTAGTGGAATTGAAAACGCTACTATTCATTCCCACCTATTTCGCCTCCGTTTTGTTTATGGGCCGCTAACGTTTACAAGTCTAGCTAGGGTCCCACTTTTTGCGCTACATTTTATTTGACCTAACTACCCACGTTCGAAGAAGTTTGGCCATGTCAGCATGATTTTTATGTACGTGGGTATTGGGTCGTGAATCGTGATGCCACCATGCCCATGCCTCTCCTTATCCGTATATTCCACTCACTCCCAAATCATCGTATCATAGGCCATCCTTTTGTCCGCCTTTGTAGCTAAAGGGATTACTTTATGTGTTGCACCTGTAAAATGCGAAAAGAGATCCCGTAGTATCACAGTTGAAACAGAAAGGAGTGGAGATGAGTTGCACAGTTGCAACGTGTCAAACTGAAAGACAAATTTTATTCGTTGCTTTGGGGCAGACATAATGACATAAATGACCTATAGATAATTTATGGCAGTCTCAGTCCACAGAAATTATTAAAGGGTTGAATTCAGTTGACGATATCATTTTTCAAAATAAATTATAGTCTATTTGGACAAAGGATTTGGGGAAGGGATAGGGATTTTATGAGACCAGAGATTTGGTGGAAAAATCATGTTATATTTTTCTTTAAAACCCCTGATCCTCACAAAATCCCTCTTTAAAATCTCTTGTCCAAACAGACTATTAGTTGATCTTAAAATTTATAATTCTATTATAAATTGACCTTATAATGCGCCACGAGTAATCTATAAATTTTATGAGATGTCATTTGATCCATTTTCTTGACATAAACCTCTAAGTTATTATGTGCATCAACCTATGTAAAGGATGCACAATATAATATATCATATGACGATGACGATCATATGTATTGGTGGTGAAGTTCACCGTCCATAATTGAACAGCTCGATGATGGATGTATTGTTCACCATTAGTAAAAGTGGGTGTACAAATAGCAAGCTCGACGTTTCTGTCGCAACTTGGCAACTTGCACTGATTTTGTAGCCACTAATAGCGAGGAGGGGTTGTTGATGAATGAGAAAATAGGTGGGAGAAAAAATGTTATGTTAATTCGACCTAATAATTAATCTAATTGCGTCTTATAAAGTCGTCTTAATTTAAAGGCATGAACCCTAACAAAATCAATAAACAAATAGATGTTACAGCTCAAGGCGCATGCTTTGTTTCATATGATTAAAAAAAAAATGAATAATAATAATAATAATAAGATTCTGATCTTACTAGCGATGGCACAGTAGGTCTATTATTTGTTTTTTGAGGAAATGGCTTGTTTATTAAGTGGCTTTTCAATGATTAATTTATGTAACTAGCTAATTAATAAGTTTGACCTAATTAGTCCCTCACACGTAAAATCATCTTTAAATCCAATATTAGAAACAAAATTAAGAAAGGTTTAGGGATTGTTGCATTACTGGGATGAATGTGACTATAGCTGCATCAATCAGTGTAGAACTTAATTACGTCGACCGAATTTTATTTTTTATTTTTTTAAAAAACCTTAATTAGGTGGGGTTTGATTTGTAATCTGGATGAAAAAAATAAAAATAAATTCAAAGAGCTAATTGTCTTTTCATTACAGGTAAAGATATGTAACTAGTTGAGTACTAGAAACCCTAACCCATTAATTTATAAAGGTAATCTTTCAGTTTCAGTGTCCTTAATGTTATTTATGACTTTGATGATTAATTGTTCAAGAAGGTTGAACAAAAAAACAACTAATTCATTATTAAGAAATATAGAAGATTAATAGAGAAAGGGAGAGGAGCTCAAATGTGATGTGAGTTCTTAAAAAAAAAACACCAAAAAGTAGAAAAAGTAGATCTCTGACGATGAGCCAATAAAAATAATTTAGAGAAAAGAAAAAGGATGTCTTTTCATGCCTCCCAAAGGTGTAAGATTCGAATTTTTTAATTTTTGACGAAGGTGTTTTCTACATAAAATTTATTTAAATTTTTAACTTTTTCATCCGTTGGTTGCAACTATATGGTAAAATAGATGTATTTAATTGTTGAATTTTAAACAAATTAAATAATGGAATTTCAAGTTTAGAATAAAACAATCTAAAAAATAAAAAATAAAATAAAATTATAACTAAATGTACTTTTACTTCTGCTCACCATAGAGATTATATAAAAAAATTAGGCTTCATTTGGTTCATAATCCAAAAACTTGTTTTCAAAAACGAATTTACATCTAAACTAAACTGTATCTTATATCACATCTAAAATTATATTTTGATTTTATTATAAAATCTTATATGATTTCATTAAAAACATATAAAATAATATTTTTTTTAATTTTACAAAATCATACATGATTTTATTGTAAATCTTAAAATACTTTTGGATGTAATGCAAGATATATATTATTATTGGTATAAATTATTTTTTGAAAACAAATTTTTGGATTAAGTTTTTAGATTATCTTTATATGGCCTAATAGCCCCACAAGACGAGCGGCTCCAAAGGGTTGAATAAGGAAGGTGCTATATAACCCCTCACTTTACTTATATTATATTGTCATCCTAAAGTACCGAGACGTGGATATCAGTAGTGAAATCCATTAAAATTTCAATCTCCATACAAAGTAAAAACGTTGACCGAGTCAACTTGATCCTTAACTAACTAATGGGATGGTCGAGTCAAGGTGACTGAACCAAGTATATATAATATGGTTAGTTAGTAATAACATGGAGGTTTTAGGTTCAAAATTCCTTAACTTCACTCACTTGCGGTGTTTCAAAGCCACATAATTCGAGCAATAGTTTCACTATCAAAAAATAAAATAAAAAATTATAAGTTACAAAAGGTAGTGGGTAGACGTGGGTGGGTTAAATGGATGGCACTATAAGTTGGATTTGCAAACCGGTATCAGATTAACTGAATAAGGATATGGGATCATAATTTGGGCAATTTGTGGGCGAGGTGATCAAACCAAAACATGACAATACGTAGATTAGCCATTAATTAACTGCTTTGCAACCACAGTTAATTGGATGGTCAGTTTCCAAATTCTAACTTGCCTGACTTGTGCTACCTAAGTTGTATGCGCTGAATCACACATCATCACTAGATCTTTAAAATGAGTGGGGAATTCGTTTGATTTGAGTATTCTACCACTGCAAAATGATTTTAGATCCGGACTCATAATCTTTCTTGTCACACAGATTTGTGTATATGTGAGGCCCACATATACCACTAATGAAATTGGGGGAAATAGAGAACTTGTTATTAACCGGCTGGCGGGGTTAAAAAAGCACCCTAACTAGGTGATTTACGGGGATGGTTGATCCTCAGTAGTGTATTGGACATCAAAGGAGACAAATAATTGTCTATCTCTAGCACTCATAATAATACTAGTATTGTCACCATGTGTGGCATGTACATCTTGATCATACAACACTTGCCTCGACCCTGATTTAATCAAATAATAGTAGTAGATTAAAGCACAAAACTCTAAATTTAATATAACACACGATAAATATCAAGCCCGATATGGGCTGTATGCGTCATTCTCCACTCATCAATGTTATTGTTTCAAAGCATACAACATTTGGCGGGATTATCATTTGTCCCATTAATTATCAATATCTGCAAATACGTTAAAATTAGGATTGACTGATAATTAACCCTATTTAGCATTATCGATCGTTTGGGTGAAATATATAAGAAGATAATATAATGAAGTAATTAATTAATTAATTCATAATGGGACACGTCAGCATCAGGTTGGTGATGAATAGGATTGCCGATTCATGCCTCTGACTCAGAACCGACTGATGACTCCGGTTTCGTCGTGTTGGCATCTTCTTCTGGATTCAAAAATACATCATGTATCAGAGCGCCATGTACGGATGACGATGGATGATGGATGGACTACCTACATGTCATACACGTCGTATGTGGGACCACACATCAGTTCGAACTTCGAAGTAGGTTTTGTTTGTAGTTCGAACGGAATATTTGACACCACTTGTGGGCCGCCAGACATCGGCTTCGACTGGTTGTGCGGGGTCCCCCACATTTTGTCAGTACACTAGGGATTAACCGAGGAAGTTTTTCAAGACTTTGTATTGTTAAGGTGTCAGTGGGCACTGGCATGCCGTTTGCTGGAATGTAGTATGAGTTTCAAATGATCAAAATATACTATTCAATTGACTATTTATACTGATATTTAATTATATCAAAATTGCTGAATATCTGTTGTTTTTGTTTTTTTTTTTTGAGGGGAGAAAGGGTAATATCTGTTGTTGTTGTTGTTGTTGGTTTAAATCCAACTTCAACTGATCTCACAAAAACTAATGATCCAAAAATTGATTAGTAATGAATCCATTTGATCTTACAAATCTTCATATCTGAAAATTAGTTAGTTCCTCTAACCTCATCAAATCATACATCATAAATTTAGCAAATTTTAAATATCTTCTTTTTATTGTTGATTTCCGCTAAACTTTTGATAGTCTTAAAAGTTTTAAAAAATAATGATTTTATGGATTTGATGGTCTACTTTAGTAAGGAAAACATCTTCATCGAAAATCAATCATTTATCATCGTCATGCGATTGTGCTCCACAGAGATGTCATTAACAATGGTGAGAGAACACTGCCACAAAATTAATGGACTATATGGCTATTTTTTGCGATTGAAATTAAATCCTATAAAAGAAGACATCGATTCATGTGTTAGTCGGTTCCAATGTTTTAAATTTTTTTTTGTTTTTTCTTCTCTTCTTATTTATTCAAGGTTTTACTGAATGGTACTTCATCAATGTATTCCAAAAGACATTGTATAATATTGAGCTAAATCTTAAAATACATTTTAAGTAAGGATTTTTGACTAAAATTTCCTTGTAACAAATTAACAATCTCTCATTAACAAAAGTGCTTATAGTTTGTTTGGATAGAGGATTTTAAGTAGAAATTTGATAGAAAACTAATTAGATTTATAACATAATTTCTATCTAGTTTTCCATCAAATCTTTAGTCGCCGCAAAACTCTCCATCCAAACTGACCATTTGTATTATCAATGGGTCTTGTTAACGTGTGCCCTAAGGGCACACCATAAGGTTATTTTTGAATGGATTAGCAAGTTAGGGGTCTTCAAATCAGCTGAATTTTTATAAACATACTATTATCATTATTTATAAGATGTCAACAAAAAATCAGTTCAATCGGAGATATCTAACCCTCTAAACAAATCACTTTAAATGTCAGTCGTCCATTCATACTATTAAAGTCTAAATTAAGTATTTATGATGCTAAAGGGTGTTAGAGAACTCCGATTGAGCTGATTTTTTTAGATATGATCCAAATAGTATAAATAACATACATATAAAAAAATCAACTCATTTAGACAACTTTAAGAAACTAAACAAAATGCAAACTCGAAAAGCTTATCATGTGTCCTTAGGGCACATGTTAACAAAATCCATATTCAATATAGATAACTCTCGGAAAGCCATTGTCCAGTAAATTAAATTGTACACGAGTCTAGAAACGCATTATACAATATATATACATTTTGAAGTTTGAACTCAAATCATATATTGTCCCGCTTGATATCACGATGTTTGTATACGGCACCAAGTAATAATGAACAACATCAAATTCTTCTTTGAATTCAACCATGAAGAAAGAAAAAAAATAAAAAATTGATGGTTAATTTTGATATGACTAGTTTGATTTGATTTTTGACTTGTCTGATTTTTTTTTAATAAGCTTTTGTGCTATGAATTGAAGAATAAAACAATTGAATTAATGATGAATTTGGTTTGCAGCCTCGGATGTAGCTTTCCTACCATGTGTTTCACCAATTGGTGCATGCATTCTCTTTAGCGGTTATGCTATAATTACTGTAAAATGTACTGCAAATTTTACTGTAAAGATTATTTAAGAGGGTATTTGCGTTAATTTGAAGGGTATGAGATTATTTGAGGAAATGCTAAACTTACTGCATTTTCTTACTGCCTAGTCATCCCACGGTTCTCAAATAATCTCATATCCCTCGTGATTTGTGTCATTTTCAAATTAACGCAAATACCCTCCTGAATAACGTTTACAGTAAAGTTTGTTGTATAGTCTGGCATCACCGTTCTCTTTACGTATAAAGATGACAAATACCTGAAAACTGTACTTTTTAACTTACAGATTAATCCTCTTAAAGAGACCCGTAAATATTCTCTTTTGATTAGTTAACTAAGACTTAAGGGGCCGTTTGGTTCAGGTATTTGAGCCCATTTCTTGTAATTGAATTCAATTCCTATAGTTCCTCCTTTTGGTTCAGACTGTTATATGGTTCACTTAAATAATTAAAAATTAACTTGTGGAATGCCTATAATACCCTACTGTTACTTTCCATGAACCAAACATCCACTATTGGTTTATTTGGATTGGGAGTATGGATTGTGGGGACTAAGGATTTGATGAAAAACTGATTAGAAATCATGTTATAAATCTAACTAGTTTTCAACTAAATTTCTAGTCCCCACAAAATTCCCACTTAAAATCTCCCATCCAAACAAACCATAAGAGTTCGTATGGAACGGATAAAGAATAGGGAAGAGGGTTTAATGTAAAATATTAAAAACTTATTTGTTTTATAGATGAAAACTTTTTCTTTATTTATTTTCATAGGAAAACCAGGGATGTAATGATTTTTAGATGAAAACTGACCAACATATATAGAATCTCGATTTAGTGACGTACTTAAATAATGAGTCGTTCATAGGCACCCTCTGAAAGCTAATAAGCAGACCTCAGTTGTAGGCACCTCTCAAATTTGTATTTGTTGCTGCTGGCAGACTTAATTTAATAGGCACCCCTGACTTCGACTAAATGATATTGACCATTGGAGAAGCCCTCTAAATCCCCAAAACCCACTCGACTCTCTCAACTCTCTTTCTAAAGGTTTAGAGAGAGAAAGTAACAAAAATAAGAAAAAGGAAGAGGGGGTTTGATCAAATTGACTACCAGTAGTAATAGTGGACCCAAACTAAATTGACCAATTACAACCCAATGAGTTTGCCAATAACATTTTAGAGCGTGCCTTTAAAATTGCCCTAAAAATTTTCCCTTCCAATAAAGTTGGACTCAATCTTTCAACCATTGTTGCTTCAAAAAAATAAAAATAAATCTTCATCCATTGTTCCACGAAGTTGGGCCTCCGCAATAGCTTATTATGGTGATTGAGCTGTATGGGCCTGGTGAAAATTAATTAGTAACCCAATCCACGATAAACTTCCAATTAAGCATAAATAAGACATTCGTTATTTCTGTTGTGGATTGAGCTGCAAAACTAAACCTGGTAACGGGTGACCGGACCCGCCACTCGACCCGTCAAAGTCGACCCTAACCCGACCCACCAACTAAACGGATAGAGTTAGGGTTGACATTTTTAGACCCGCGGGTCAGTAGGGTCAATCCGCTCAACCCGCGGGTGACCCGCAAACCCGCGGGTGACCCGCCAACCCGTGAATTATAATTTTTTTAAAAAAATAACACTATAGTTTCAATTTTTTATAAATAATTTTTAATTTTAAATTTTAAGTTATAGTTAGTAATTTAATCTTTCAACTAATAAATTTGACAAATTTTAATCTAATTAATGAGTTTTAAGTTTCAAATAATGATTAATGAGTAATAAATGATCTTTAAAACTTTTAAATTTTAGTTAGGGTTAACCCGCCAACCCGGTAGGGTCAACCCGCCTAGAGTTAGGGTTTGGAAAACTGACCCGTTTATAAACGAGTCAGGGTTAGGGTTGAGCAATATTGACCCATTAACCCGCCAACTCGGCTAGGGTCGACTCTAACCCTAACCCGTTGCCAGGTCTATGCAAAACTCCGGAGTCAGTCCCCTCACTCCTGGAATGCGTGACAGATTATCTTTACAGGCAGCCTATTATTACATTCCATTTACACTTATTTGTGAGCTTACATGAAAATGACCCAAAGTCCGATTATTATTATTATTTGTTTTACTGTAAAGAAGATGTGACGCCCCAATTTGAAACTCAAAATCTCTAAGAAATTGAGTCGCATCTCGAGGCGTTAGGCTTACTATAAGAGGTGATTAATGAGTACTAAATACCTAAACAAGGTTTTATAAACCTACATCAGAGTTAAGCTAATCTAGTTCGTCAGAACTTTAATCACCTCTAAATATGGTTAGACCCAACGAAAAATTTGCCAGAGTTCTCCCTGTATTTTTAGGGTCTGAAACCTATCATAAACCTGTATAAGAGATGATTTATCCATAAATAGCATTTCTATATCAATTTCTTCCATTCATATCATCTCATCATATCCAATCAACCATATTCTCCAATATAGACTACCTAGTCATCCACTAGGCTGAATCCAAAC
>MVGT01002668.1:493024-508225 GCA_002174775.1 Macleaya cordata
TTAATGCCCTAAATGAATAAATGACGATGAAGGGAAAGGGTGGAATGTATTGAGCCATAAAGCATGAATTATTAAAGTATGTGAACAGTAGAAACTTCGTAAGTTTAATCTCTGAATTCTAAATTACGTAATTTTTATTTTTGATATCCTATTTTTATTTAATTGGGTTTTGTTTTTTGAAGATTGTTTAATTTAGTTGGCTTGTTAAGTTGTTCTATAGATAATTAGATATAAAATGTTAATTGTTTGAGCCCTAATTGTCTATTTGATTTTTAAAGAGTATATAAGAGAGATTTTACGGTTCATCTTTGTTGCAAAAACACTAGTTAAGTATCTGAATCCTTAATTACCGAATGATTCTAATTTACCTTTGATAAGGGTTTTGAAACAGTAAACCTTAATTGATTTTTGAAGAGGCTTAAAGATAGTTTGCACATATTAAACCTCAATTGATTTGAAAAGGGTTTAATTTCGCGGCAAAGATCCGAATGATTTTAACCCTAAGTTCCCTAAGTATTTAAGAACATTTTTTAAATCAAGAAAGAAGTGTGTATTTTAGAATTTTTTTTATCAATCCAATAAGAATGATTATACATCCATAATTAGTGATTTTGCAGCTAAAAGTGCAAGAAGAATGATATTTCACAAGTGACACTTTATATGGTTTATTGGGTGTTTCTGCTTTGTCATGGAATTTTTGGAAGTTTTTTTTGTTGTGGTTGTAGGCATTGGCCTTTGTTTTTTACATTTTGGTTAGTATAGGAGAACTACATTGTGCTTGATCTCAATGGGGTCATGTCTAGCTAGTCCCCCTTCTTGAGTATGTAGGTAACCCGATTTGGGTCCAATGCTTACATAAAAGAAAAATTACACATACTGTAATGCTTTTTGAGTATATATGAAATCTTTTGTTATAGTAAATTAGTGAAATGCAATTGTTCTTGTTATTGTAATTTTTTTTTCTTGTTACTTTTTTTATATGTGAAAATATATGGGGCTACATTCTTTTGGATCCGCTTCGGGCCTCTTAAGTCTCAGGGCCGACACTGCATCTTCATTAAATTTGTGGGCTCCAGCAGTCTGTGGGCCTGATTTGTGGATAGTGGGACCAAAAAGAGTACGTGGGTGAAGGAAAGTGCAAGGGATCGTAGGGATTTTGAGTATTAAAATCAGGCCTAAAATCCTTTTATACCACACTTATACGTATAATAGTAGTTTTAAAGTGAAAAGCTTTTTTAGCTGACACAAGCTGTTGTACTAATATCATGACACGTTTCCAACTGCCATTTTCCGACGCTTACATTATAAAACCCCCATCTCTTCTCGAAACTTCGTTATCGGGTCTTAGTTCTTTCTCTCTCATTCTCACACCTGTAAGTTCAAGCAAAAGCAAAGACCCTTCTATTAACCCCATCAAAAAAAAAAAAAAAAACAGAGCAAAAAAGAAGTGAGCCTGATATAAACCCTAGCTCATTCGATCAGGGAAAATCCTTTCCTTCTCTGCGCAAATCTCCATCTTCAGATCCTTCAAAGGTATCACTCGTTAGTCATCACTGATGATTCGATTCCATCACTCTCTGATTACCCTTCGAATCTCAAAATTTTCAGTAACCTTCTTGTTAGCTAGGGTTTTTATATCTGTTTTATCTGATCTTTGTCGGTTCTATGTTTCTATTAACTGATACTTTGTTAATTGTATTTTTCTGATCGATTTGTTTATTGTTTTCAGTTGTTTTGATAGAAATATGGTTTCGGACGCGAGCAAGAAGAAGGCCGCACAGAAGAAGGCTGCGGCGGCAGCGAAGAGGGGAGGGAAATCTGCTGCTGCTGCTGCATCATCGAAATCGGTTGCAGTTGATACGCAAAATGGAAGCGTTTCTGAGAAATTGGCTAATGGAGTTGGTGCTTTACAGATATCTGACCGGACTTGTACCGGTGTGCTCTGTTCTCATCCTCTCTCTAGAGATATCCGAGTACGTACCTTAACCAGATTTTACGTCGTTGTTTAATTCTTTTCAATCATTTTAGATTTCAGAAAAGTAACATTTTTTTTAATTGATCGAAGATTAAGTTTTCTAATTAGTTCATTAAATTAATGTTATGAACCATGCTGTTCAATGGATTCATGGCAAGTATTAATCACCTCTTCAGACAAGTTGTACAAACAGAAGTATTTTTTTCCCCTGTTTTGTAATACGTCAAAAAGCGTCAACACAAATAAAGGATGCATCTCAAAGTATTATAGGTGACAAATGATATAGCTTGATGAATATGTCATTCTTGAACTGAATAAATTTGTTTAATGGCCCTATCTGTATTGTTGTTGGCATTCAGGAAATGCTTCAGTTATTCAAGGTGTATGCTTGTTAGTGGAAATATGGTTAATTGTCTCCTTGGGTGCTTTCGGAAATTAGTTCAATGTCGATAGTTGATGTTATTAGAAAACAAAAAAAAAATTCTTGTATGAATGCGGGGATGTATGCATATATTCTTCTACTGACTCTTGGAAGAGCATTTAGATGACGGTTTTTGTTCAATTCCACTAAAAAAATACCAATATCGTTCTTTAATTGTTTTTTCTCTCCATCATCCACTGACAGTTGACACCAACCAATAAAGTGCAAGAAGGAAATTTCGTTGACTTAATTTGGTATATAGTATAAATAGTTTACTATATTACTCTATATTTTCCTTGATTTTCGTCCATTGCACAAGACTTAAGTCCACAATATCCTGTTTGTTAGTAGTATCATAATTGTTTCTTTCAACTTAGGAAATTTGGGAAGTATTCTGCTTTTGCACTGAGTTTTATCTGTAGTTGTTCTTTTCTTTAGTTGCTTCCTTGAGGTTCAGTTTACACTGACATTTTTTTAGTTGGTGCACAAATTAGTTATTCATTTTTACAAAGTGTTTGGGTTTTTGTTTCTGGCTTAGGATAACTCCTGATTATTGTCCATGAATCTGTTCATTTCTTGTTATGAGTTACTTTTAACCCTCTAGCTGCTGTTCAGATATTGATCCCAAATTGTTTATGTGGGTATTGTAGATTGAGTCTCTATCTGTTACCTTCCATGGTCATGATCTCATAGTGGATTCTGAACTGGAGCTTAACTATGGGAGGTTCGTTAATATTAGTTTTGTAATTGAGTCTTATTACACCTCTCGTTTCCTTAATGTATGGTCTTTATTTTCCCCTTATGTTCTTATTTTTTTCCTGGTTAGGCGGTATGGTTTGCTTGGGTTGAATGGATGTGGTAAGTCTACACTCCTTACGGCAATAGGATGTCGAGAGCTCCCCATTCCAGAGCACATGGACATCTACCATCTTACCAGAGAGATTGAAGCTTCCGACATGTCTGCACTTGAGGCTGTTATAAACTGTGACGAGGAGAGAATTAAATTGGAGAAAGAAGCGGAAGCTTTGGCGGCAGAGGTGTGTTTAAGTAACCATTTTAATATCTCATATTAGAAACTTGACCAATCTTAATCATAGATTCCATATTGTTGCTGTGGCTTCAGGAAAGTGGTGGTGGAGAGCAACTGGAACGTATTTACGAGCGCTTGGAAGCATTGGATGCATCAACTGCTGAGAAGCGTGCAGCTGAGATCTTGTTTGGTCTTGGTTTCAACAAGATGATGCAAGCAAAGAAAACCCGGGATTTCTCTGGTGGTTGGAGGATGAGAATAGCACTGGCACGAGCCTTGTTCATGAACCCGACGATCCTGCTGCTTGATGAACCTACAAACCATCTTGGTAAAGTTTATAATGTTTTAACGCATGGCATAGCGAACTGTTATAGCTGTAATGGCATGTTGTATGTAATACAACACCAATATAATACTTACCGCCTTACCGGCTTACCGCACAATTAATGGTGGTTGTACACAAGTGACAATCATAATTTTGAATAACATCTATAACAAGTTTTTGTTATGTAAAACTTCTTCATCTTTAGTTCTTCATCTTCAACTTCTTCATCTTCTTCTTCTTGTTGTTTTATTTATGTATTTATTTATTATTGTTATTATTATTCTTTGTTATGTCTATTTGTACCCAACTAATTGTTTACATGATGTTATCCTTTTCTCTGGTAACAGATTTAGAAGCTTGTGTCTGGTTGGAGGAGACGCTAAAGAAATTTGATCGCATCCTTGTTGTGATATCTCACTCCCAAGACTTTCTGAATGGTGTCTGCACAAACATCATACACATGCAGAATAAGAAGCTGAAGTTCTACACTGGTAACTTTGACCAGTATGTTCAGACACGGGTGGAACTTGAGGAGAACCAGATGAAGCAGTACAAGTGGGAGCAAGAGCAAATTGCATCAATGAAGGAATACATTGCTCGGTTTGGGCATGGGTCTGCCAAACTTGCCCGCCAGGCACAGAGCAAGGAAAAAACACTGGCAAAGATGGAGAGGGGTGGGCTTACGGAGAAGGTGGTCAGAGACAAGGTTTTGGTCTTTCGTTTCACAGATGTGGGGAAGCTTCCTCCACCAGTCCTCCAGTTTGTGGAGGTTACCTTTGGCTATACACCCGATCATCTTCTTTACAAGAACATTGACTTTGGGGTTGACTTGGACTCAAGGATAGCACTGGTGGGACCCAATGGGGCTGGGAAAAGCACGCTGCTGAAGCTGATGACAGGGGAGCTGGTTCCACTTGATGGCATGGTTCGGCGTCACAACCACCTCAGGATCGCACAGTTCCATCAGCACTTGGCCGAGAAGCTCGATATGGAGATGTCTGCGCTACAGTTTATGATGAAGGAGTATCCTGGCAACGAGGAAGAAAGGATGAGGGCTGCGATAGGAAGGTTCGGGTTGACTGGCAAAGCACAAGTGATGCCGATGAAGAACCTATCAGATGGGCAGAGGAGTAGAGTGATTTTTGCGTGGTTGGCATGGAAGCAACCCCACTTGCTGCTGCTAGACGAGCCAACGAACCATCTCGACATTGAGACAATTGACTCTTTGGCCGAGGCACTCAATGAGTGGGATGGTGGGTTGGTTCTTGTCAGCCACGACTTCAGGCTTATCAATCAAGTGGCAGAAGAGATTTGGGTATGTGAGAACCAGACCGTGACACGGTGGGAGGGTGACATTCTTGACTTCAAGGAGCACCTCAAGAGCAAGGCCGGTTTATCTGATTGAGGCAGGTAATAGAGTGGGAATATCTGGAATTGGTTTCATTTATATACGAGGACATAATGAGCTTAAATTTATTCATTATTGGGACATAGGATCTACCCAGAGTTGAAGGTTTTACTCCATGCGGCTGATGAGGAGAGATCGAGAGAACAGAGTAGAGCAGAGGAGGCCGGGTTCTGTTTATATTAAGACGGTTTGATTTTAGTTAGTTAGGAAGTTGTGTGTTTCTGTCATTGGTATTATGTTCTAGGTGGTTGATGATGATGAAAGAAACCATTGATTCAAATCTTATTCTGAATCCTATAATGTGGGATTTAGGTTGTAAGACTAATAATAAAGAAGATAAGATTATTGGAGCTTTTGCTTGCATTTTCGCAGCAAAAGTTTAATTTATTAGAGACAATCTTGATGTTTAGATTGGAGTCTCTAAAAGGGTCTCTGACTCAAGATCTGAGCTGATTGCTGGCTATCCAAGTCACTGCCGGCCGGAACATCAATAACCGGGGATCAGTTAAGAAGTCTGTATGGTCTCCTAAAAAGCTTCCAAAACTCGAGGAAGACTGTAGGTTCTAGACATTCAGACTCTGCTGGTGCAGTTTCGATCTACTGCACAGGCAACGACGCCGCAACTGTGCGGTGAGCAATTTCCGTCGGACTAATAATGCTGATTTAGTTTTAAACCTCCAGTTTTTCCAGTCATGTTTGGATTAATATGACCAAATTAACTTTGATCTTTTTATTGTGCACACAGCTCCACAGTAATGCTAGGGGGGCCACATTCTGAGATGGATCACATTAGCAAACCCCGTGAAGTGGCAGCTGATATGGCCAGAACATTTCAGACATCATGGTCCATTATACTGGTCCCTTTTTGGTGATAATTCCTATCATTTCTTCTTTTTGTGTTTTTAATTAATATTTGACTGAGGTCCAAAGTGAGGAAGTAGGGAGTACGCCCAAAGAACCATAGACAGACTTCCACACTGGAGATTGAGTTCCAAATTTTGCATACATTGGGATTTAAGGAAAACGAAAAGATAAGAATGTGAATTATGTGATGCACAAATAATGAAGGGTGTAGTAGTGTGGACTGGACTCGCAAGTAAGACAATCATAATGAGTCTAAAGGTAACAACCTTCAATTCCCTTCCCTAAGCCTTAAATTGGAGGGTTGATAGTGGGAAGTTGGGTTTGGGGACTGAATTAAAATTCAGTGAGAGTTAGGGTTTCAGATAGAAGCAGGGGAAGAGGAGAGGAGCGTTAATAAAATTCAGTGAAAATTGAGGTTCTTGTCGATGGACAGGGACAGCCCATCGATAATGCCTTGCTCTTGGGATATCTTTAAGAGATAGACAGGAAGGATCTGGTGGTTTGAGGGATCAACTAGAGACCCCTCAATCCTCAAAACTGAGATCAGGAGATCCCATTGAAGATGCCCTAAGGGCAAGTGTTATGGACACCTTAAACAAGCAAAAAAAGTATTTTTTGAGGTTAGGGCAAGTACCATGGGCACCCCAAAGATCCAAACTCCTCCCTCCGGTCCTAGATTTGGGGAGGGAGTAAGGGGTTTGAGGGAGGCAAAGATTGTGCCGTGAGGCACAATCTGTGCCGTACGGCACAATCTTTGCCTAATTCTATATATACATAAATGTATGAAATTAGGCACAGATTGTGCCGTGAGGCACAATCTCTGCCTAATTCCATATAGCCGTTACACCGTATGGCACTAAATGTGCCGTGCGTCCATAATTTTCCATGGTACTTGCGCTCCCCCAAACCCTTAAACCCCTACCCTAAACAACCTAAATAAGGGTTTTCCATGGCACTTGCCCTAACCAGTGCTAGGCGGACCTGATATATCTCTATACATAAAGCGGCTAACACACGAGCCGTGTAAGAAGTTGCGTACCCTTTTTGGGTATTCCAAAAATGCCCTTCATAATTTTTTTAACATCTTTTTATGAAATACAGAAACTGTCCTGTCATATTATTTATTTGTTTACACTTGCCAATGTGGTCATATGGAATTGATCCAAGGGCTGACTTTTTTCTACGATGATCTACTCAACGTCATGATCACATCCGCATATACACTGTCATCAGTGGACCCGCCTAATACCCTATTTATTTGTTTACATTTGGGTTATACTTGCTAATGTACGTGGTCATATGGAATTGATCCAAGGGTTCACATTTTTATGATGATCACAACATAAAGTATACGTGCCTATACTTTATACGGAAGAAACCTATCGTAAGGAATACATGCGAATACCCATGATAACGCGCTACATAATTTACGTTTTCCAAATGAGACCATATGCATCTTATTTTTTTGAATAATAACGTGCCGCATAATTTGTCAATTCACACGTGTGTTGCGCGTGTGAAGGGTAAATTAAGTTTGTTATGCGCGAAGCGTGTGTTAGGGGGCTTGTATATATATATAGATCGAGAAGACTGGTAGATGCTGTTAAAGGAGTTCCTCAAAATGTTTGGGGGTGGGGGTGGATAGGATAGGGGATGGACAAAATACTTCAATATGGTTGGGGGGATGGACATGATTTTACTAAGGGGGTGGCTATCTAAAAATGGGTTGTGATATTTCCACCCAACAAAAATTTCAAAGAAGATGACTAATTCGACCATTGGATTGAAATTTTTAACTACCAATATGCAGTTCCAATTTTTTTTTTTTAAATTTAGGCAGTTCAACCACTAGTGGTTGATTTTTCCATAAAAATTCAACCACCAGTGGTTGAATTTTTCAGCAAAACTCAATCACTGGTGGTTGAGTTTTATTAAAAATTTCAACCACCAGTGGTCGAATTCGTCGTCTTCTTCGAAAAAAAATTTAGGTCTAAATTTTTTTGATCTGTGTAATAGCAAAGGGAAAAAAGGGGAGGGAGGAAAAGAAGGGGAAGGAAGGAAAGAAGGAGAACGAAGGAAAAAAGGGGGTGGGTCCTCTCGTTCTCTCTCCCTCTTTCTTTCAATCTTCTCTCTGTCTCTCTTTCACTCTTCTCTTTCTTTCTATAATTTTTAGGTGGTCGGCAGTGATTTTGGGTTGGCCGGTAGTGTTCTGTTTAATGGCCGACGGTAGAGGTGAGGTGTTAGTTTAGTTTACACCCTCACCACCCCCTAGTAAAAAGAAGAAAAATTTGAAAATGTTATTTTGGACTAAAAAACCATTTAACTTGTCCATCCCCAAACATTTTTAAGAACCCGCACCCAAATTTTTTTTGAGCCTCGAACCTCCATTGGTCCTAATGGGCCCACACGTGTCTCCAAAACCCACTGTCTGCGATTTGTTGGGTTCATTTATATATGTTTTTGTGTGTCCAGAAATCGTCATACACTAATTTTAGTAGTGTTTATTGAAGGAAAATGGTAAACATCATTCCACAACTGAAGAATTTGATCCGAGCACCACCACTACCAGTCATCATCATCAACATCAACCACAACCATTATTACAATAAGAATCAGAATCTTCGAGAGGGTGTCTCCTCTCTACTACTTATTAGACGTTCTGCTACGGCGTCCTTCAATTTCCCTCTCTCTCGTGTAATCACATCCTCTTCTCCCTCCTTATTAGCCTCCATGAGCAATAACGCCACCACCAACGGTGAAGCTGCAACCAACCCACCACCACCACCACCGATGTCCACTAAAACCGTGAGATTCTCACTCTCTCTCTCTCTCTCTCTCTCTCTCTCTCTCTCTCTCTCGATCGAAGTTTTGGGTATTCAATTGATCTGTAATCAGTAATTGATTGGAATGGGTATGATGCAGGTTAGGGTTGTGGTAAAGGGGAGAGTGCAGGGAGTATTCTACCGTAATTGGACGGTGGAGAACGCTAGAGAATTGGGTCTAAAGGGTTGGGTTCGCAACAGAAGAGACGGTTCAGTGGAAGCCCTCTTCTCTGGTGATCCCAATTCTGTGAATGACATGCAGGAGAGATGCAGACGTGGTCCTCCTGATGCCCTAGTCACCTCTTTCCAGGTTTTCCCTTCCAACGACGACCCTGGCCAGGGTTTTGAACGCTATCCAACAGTCTAATTTAGAGCCAATAATAGGAAATATATTTATAATCTGTTTTTTTTTTGTCAGAAAATGTTTCATCAATCATCATCTATGAGAAATGATGACCAATACTCTTCTTGGATGTCCTACAAATGTCGTAGGGGGTTTTTGGCTGAAAATTAAATAGAGAACAATCTTTGTTTGATCTCATGGAGTGAGTCCCCAACTGATTTATTTGTTGTTTTTTTTTTTCACTTGATAACCATATCAAGGCTTAATTAAAGAAGAACTAGTTTTAATTAGGCCAAGTTGTTGAATGCCCATTCTTGTATTTTTCATTTCTTTTGAGGATTTATCACCCTGATACTCCTTCAATACCATGAAAATCCATATGAAGAACCCCAATAACTTTTCAAGTTGCAGTTTTTGGTAATCCGTCAATTGTACCATAATAAAATTTCCATGCTATTCGTAAAGGCGAATGCAACATGTACTAAATTAACGTGATCAGCATATGGGGCTTTGCCTCAGCGGTTGTGCATCCCTCCTATGTCCTGGGAGCTCTTGGGGTCAAAAATTCTTGGGTGTGTGGTTTACTGTTAAGCTGCTCCCATGTAATTGCTTTGATCTTAATTTGATGCTGTTGGCAGTTTTATTGTGTTTTTCACACGCTTTGTTTCTTGTATAATGAGCAAGATAATGACTAGACGAATTCTCCTTCGTCTCTTCACCCACCGCCAACACGAAGATTGTATACTTTTACACGTCCTACAGAGAGTTGTCTACGGAAGTAATAGATTCTAACAACATTAGTAGAAGGATGGTAACCGATTCCGTGAATCAGTTTAATCTCATTCTGCTTGTACTCAATTGTTATGCATTCGCAGGTGACAGATGTAGATAGGATCATAGATGCCCTTAATTGCAAGTTTCGTTACAATTTTCTTTTCGTTCTAATTAACACTCTAATCTACAAATCACTTTTTTGTAGTTCACTAGTATTGTAAAAATATTAATGGAACTATTTAACAAATGCAGCATGTGACAGCTCGTTTTCCGTAAATGACCGCCTGCTCAGTGATCGGCACTGGACTGGAGACTTGTTCAATCAACTATGCAGCATCTTTTTGGCCCTTTCAAGTCGGGTGTGAGCAACACTTAAGAATGTGTTGATAACAATATAAGGCTTAAGAAGAACAAGTTGTATGTATTTTCATGTCTTACGAAGTTTTCATCACCCTGCTCTTTAACGCACCTTGAATTAAATTTTGCACTTTGCTTAATTGCAAGCATTTCAACTCTTCTAAGAAAGGGTTGCTTCCTATTTTTTTTTTTCCGACAAAATGTTGCAAAAATATTGACGTATACACCACGTATTACATACCAAATTAACAAAGAAAAGAAAAGAAAAGAAAGAGATAAAGATCATACTGAACAAACATGCACATACAAAACCTCATCACACTTGAATCTCTCCCTGGCCGACTTGTGCAAGAACGTGGAATTATGGATGATGCAGCAGCCTGCAGCAGATGATAGTTTTGCTCTGCCTTTTCTCTTTATCCATTACTCCATGCATTATTCAATCCTCAGGCTTTCTCAAATTCTCACTTACTGGCTTGGAGAGAATATCCAATCTCAAATACGTACTACAGTTGATCCTCCAGTACCCACCTCAGCAAATACCCATTTTTCATTTTTCATCCTTTTATACAACAAAACCTTCCATACATACATACCCAAACACCTATCTATGAGTTCACATATTCCTTTGCTCATAACAATGGCACAACAGAGACCTCTCCTGTTTCAGGAGGTCTGTAATTTCAATCATGTGCTGTCACCTGCGTCAGCTTCAGCTGTGCGATTCATGATCTCTAGAAGATTTCCCGCTTTCCTTTTAGCTCTATCAGTGCCGTTTTCTGATAATTCTTTCAACGCTTCTTCTGCTCCAAGGTCCTTCAAAGTTTTCAGACGCTGAACGTCACCCATGCATAATGACCACAAAACAGCTGCAGCATTCTCTCGGTTTCGTGGGGACCCAGTCCTTATCACGTCAATTAGAACTGGAATAGGCTCTGCATGACCTATTGCCACTTTTCCTTCATGATGGCTTGCAAGGATGGCCATTATAGCAAGTGCTTCATCCACCATTCCACCGCCAGCATCCTTAAGCAGCCTCATCAATGGCACCACAATTCCAGCCCTCACAGCCCTTACTTTATTTCCCTGATAGATTGAAAGGTTAAAAATCGCAGTTGCAGCATCTTTTTTCCCTCGCGGGCTTCCCTGGCAGAGCAGGTCAATAAGAGCTGGGATGGCTCCAGCTGCACCTATTGCCACCTTGTACTCATCTACAACAGATAAACTGAAAAGGGTTGCAGCTGCATTCTCCCTCGCTTCCATGCTGCCGGTTTTTAGCACATCAACTATGTCAGGTATTGCTCCTGCATTCACTATATTTCCCTTGTTAGTCTCGTTTATGGAAAGATTGAGAAGTGCTGTAACTGCGTGTTCCTGAGTCCTAGGATCAGGGGAGGATAATAACTCTACAAGCAGGGGAATGGCTCCTGCTTCTGCAATGCATACTCTGTTATCAGCATTCCTCTTTGCCAGCAACCTGAACTCACCAGCAGCTGCTCTCTGTTCTTCTGGGTTTCCATTTGATAATTTCTGTAACAAGGCATCTATAGCCGCTCGATCACAGTCTGAAACAGAACTGCCTGACTTTTTATTTTTACAGCTCCCTTGATTTTTTGGCAGTTCAATCCCATTGCTCTCACACCACTGAGAAATTAGACTCTTCAAAACATAGTTAGGTGTGAGTGCCGAGTGCAACAAAGTCTGCTGTGTCTTGGGACAAGTCTTGTGCCCAGCGTCCAGCCATTTCTGGATACAGGTCCGTTCATAAGTCTGCAAAAGGACGTAAATCAGTGGAGAAAGAGGACCAACATTAAAATAAACGTATCAAGGAAACTGGGGATTAAAACCTGTCCAGTGGAGACGATGACTGGATCCTTCATCAATTCAAGCGATATTGGGCACCGAAAATCATCTGGGATGACTGGTGATCTGTTTTTCACAAAGATCTTGTCATTTTCGGAGGTGTCTGCTCCTGTATTTTCAGTTAGTACAGAATCCTTCAGCTTCTTAAGCAACACTGACATCTGTTCGAGCCAGTCCCCTGGATCTCCACCGCAGGAGAGAACCATTTCATGCAAAGCAAGAGACTCTTTCTTTAGATCATTAATGGTCCTAAGTTGCAGCTTTTCTGAAAGTCTTCTTAGGATGGAAGGATCGGGATCTTTTTCATTTTGTGCTGAGTACAAATCCATGTATAGTTGTAAATCGGGTGAGTCCATTCTATCTTTTGCCCTCTTCAACTGAGTATGCACTAGTTCAATCTGGATGTACAAAACAATCACCACTGGTATCTCAATAATTGAAGTTTCACTAATACAGAGTTAACTTTAAGCCTTTTTTAAAAATATAATATTTATCATAAAATAAACATAATACTGCCGGACTGAATCCAGATAGAGTAGCAAAGCTATTTCCAGGTGTTCTAAAATGACTTACCAAAAACTCAAGTCGACCAAAAATTAACTACTAGACAATCTAGGTTAAAAGAAATCCAGCTTTTGTAAGGTTACCTGTTCTTGAACTTCTTCTGATATATTGAGCTTATCATATGAAATATCATTTAATGCTTGCTCAATTTGTTCTGTCACGTCATGGAATTGTTTGACAATATTCTCCTTTTGTAGGGCCTGCAACGTAGGAAGCTTACTTAAAAACCCATTTAGAAGAATTTCTTCCCAGCTAATTGAATTCACTTGATCACAAACACATACACCAACACGGAGAGAGAACTTTGTTTTAAGAGAGTATTTTATTGGAGTTCGAGTGGATAAAGCATTGAAAATCCTGTAAAATATGTATATCCCAGAATTGGTACAAAACATGTCATCACAATTCGGACATTATCCTTCCTTTGAAATCAAATTAAACTGAGACATTCACTTGGTGCAACCATTTCACCTAGATGCTTCTATCCATTGGTCATCATCCATCTCTAACACTTCAATATCAAGTCTAAGGAATTTCCCATACCCAAGTTAGCTTAAATAGGTCCAAACAGTGAGTCCGAAAAGCATTATCACAATGTTCCAACTGAGTTTATGACGGAATCTAAATCCTTTCCGTAAGATAAACACAAGGGTACGACCTTCCTACTGTCAATCTGAATTAAGCAAAAGCAAGGTTACTTGAAAAGTAAGCACTATAGTTTTGAAAAAACATAGCACACTCCTAGCAGAGCAGCAGCATCAGTTTTACTTCGAAGGGCACTAAGGGAGAGGTTTTTACAGTCTAACCAAAGCGAGGACAACCCAAAGGAGAATCATCTGTTCCTATAAAATTTGAGTTCCTAAACAGAATTATGGCACCTTATAGGAATTCAAGTCCCAGCAAGTTAAGCCTTAGTTATAAATCTAAGTGATAGAAGACTAGACAGAGGAATATTCATGTCCTATTTAATATAATAGTTTTTACAGTCAGATTCTGTAACTTTACTTGAGCTATAATTGTTCCTCACTGAAGCTCTTTTTCATCAGATTAGCAGTAGAATAGATCAAGCCTTCTTCATTCAATTGTCTGCAGCAAAATTATATATTTTTTCTTGGGGGTTGTGTATCCATTCAATTAACACCACACACACACATAAAAAAATGAAAACTTTGATATCCAATTGTCCATAAATCTTTAAAAAAAGGAGGAAATTTCTGAACTTGATTACAAAGAAGAAAAGAAAAATTGAAAAATCACCTGAAAGAGCTTGCTCCCTTCGTTGACAGATCGAAGAAGTCCTTTAGCTGACTCCAAAGCAACCTTCAACGACAAAAGAACCCTAATTTCTTCTTCATCGAGACCTGCTTCACTGTCCTTCAATTCTTCAAACAGAGGGCTCAATAACTTAACCCTTCTTAGAAGATTACAGTACAGCTTTTTCGACGTGTTCCTACACTCAGGAAACCCAGAAATTTCCCTCACAATCTCGAACAATTCGTTTACTACGTTCTGTGATTCCTCCATCTTCAGTACTTATTAGGGCACAAATTCAGAATTTCAAGAAAAGAAAAGGAGCTCTTGCAGGCAAAACAAAAACCCCAATTTTTACAAACCCAAAAAGTAGTTGAAGAAACCCTAATTGAAAAAGATCAAGCTAACTAATTTTAGAACCTCTGTAAGAGATGAAATTCAATCATCGCCATTGAAGCAGCTTGGTGAAGCTCTTTCAACAAAAGACAACGAAGCTTAATTAAAAGAGGAGAAAAATCAGGATTAAAAAATAAAAAAATAAAAAATAAAAAATAAAAAATAAAAATTGTTAGAAGAATTTTTGGTTCTGTTGACTTTTCATGATTGACAAGGTTGACTTAGTATTTGACGAAATTATCCTTTACGTGTATACCGTTATTATTGCACCGCTAAGGGTGTTTTGGTAATGAAGTAAGAGGTGATGTGGTGACTGAATCATCAAGCCGCTTGCTGACGTGTTGGGGTCCCACTGGTTGTAAGGTTGTGCGACTAGACAGGGTTTGGTCAACTAACGTGTGAAAAAGAATCATCAATGAGTAGTCTTTGCCGGCCATACAAGGCAGTTTGATTTTGTTGACTCAACTATAACGGTTGTACAGAACCCACTCAAGTGATTAGCAGTGATTTAACATGCGATGGTTAATTTAATCGGAAAATGAGTAGGATGCCCTTGCATGGGAAAAAAATTGAAGTAGAGGACATGCTTTTTTTTCATGTAAGGACAGTCCTCGGCACACGTTAGCGCGATGTAAAAAGACGAAAAACCCATCTGTTGAATAATGACGGTGCACGTTAGCAAATCCCAATTAATGAATTTTAACATAAAAATGACCATAACTTTCAAAATATAAATCGGATTTGAACAAAATTTATATCGTTGGAAAGCATTTTTCAAGATCTTTAAAACAAGATCACACATGAATAC
>MVGT01002668.1:509042-537689 GCA_002174775.1 Macleaya cordata
AAATATCTAATTTGTAGATTAAAAGTTATAGCATTTTTAATTTTAAAAAAACTTATTTTCTCTCTCTGCCACGTCATCGGTCAATACAAGCAAAAACAGTTAGAAATATACGTGGTTAGCAAAGAGAAGGGTAGTTTAGGTACCAAAATTTTAGAGTTTTAAAATAAAAGAAGGAATTAACTCCTTTCCTTATAAAACGTTAAAAAGTAGGGATTAGACTTATAAAACAAAAATTGCTTGTCCTCTACTTGAAACTGGTATAAAAGGAGGGCTTTCAGCCCAATATTGTGTAATTTAATAAATTCCCAACCATTCACAATTCGCGTGATGGGTTCTTTTGACCCACGTTAAATGTCGGTTAACGAAAATTGCGAGACTCCCCGTCTTGCTGATGTGGCCGCGAGCCCGCACCAACATACAATAACGTGACGGCACTGATTAATCGGTGGACCCGATTTGTCGGCACCATTTAACAGAGTCATGTGTCTGTATGGTCAATATATTAGAACTGTTACAAATCACCAATTTCATGGGAACTGATTTTTAGCCCAATTTTTTTTTTTACTAATTCAACTTTTTTTTTTTGGGAACTAATTCAACCTACCAAGTTAGTGTTATATATCCCACAATATAAAATAATTTATCAATTATCTAGAGTTAACAACACAATTACAAAACTATTTGTCTAATTCATAAAACGCACAACTTATATTATAAAATTTGTGTTGTTGATTCTACGTAATTGGCGAATATTAAACCAATCTTGTAAAATGTTGGACAGAATTAAATTATCACGCCTCAAATTTAATTGGTGTTTAAAACACCAATTTTTTTTTCTTTAATAAAAAAATTATGAATCAATAAATTTCAGAATTTTACAATTAAATTGTGTTATACATCAAGCACCAGTTATTCCTATTATTTGGAAACTTTTTAAAACATATCTAACATATAACCTAATTCTCTTACAGAAGCAGTCAAGGCAAAATGAGGCTGAGTTTTTTTTTGGTCAAAATAATAAGTTTTTAGCATAGAAAGAAAGTGTGGTTAGTTGTTGAATGCACGCCTGCATGTATTCTTCATAATAATGTCTTCCTCATGGTGATTTTTTTTTTTCCTCTCTCCATATATTATAAAATTGTATCATGAATCATGCATCTTTGTTTGGCTCACACAATCATAACATTTTTCTTCATAAAATAAAGTTTGAGCATCTACAAATGCAACAGTGTTGTTGTATAAGTATTTTTTTAATTGAGAATCCAAAGTAGGCCCATTGGAAATCAACATCTTGAGCTTTAATTTATTGTTGGACTCTCAATTTAGTGAAATAAAAAAAAGCCCAAGTAAGAACTTGGATTGGGGGATACTCTTACTCATGGTCCAAGGAAAACCTATATATAGTTGCAACCAAAGGCCCACTTATTAAGATCTCTCTTATAAGTCAAGCAACCTATAGTTTAGACATGTTTGTTAAGGGTTAATTTCCTTGTATTATGATGCTAATGTAGTCTTACTATTTTTTTTTTTATGTAAATGAAGTTTATTTAAATCGAAAATCTTGTTAATTCGATCGTTAATTCTACGAGGCATAACAAGAAATATGCAAGTGTTCATCATTTTACTAATATTAATATGTTGTAGAGACCTTATTTTACGAATTCGCTTTAGACCCTCAATTCCTATTGTTGAATAAAAAGAGGGTGCAGACCAGCGACAATGAGCTTATCAATAAGTTAGGCTGCCCCTATTATTGAATATCAATCTGTTGTGTCTTGAGTCCTTGGACAATTAATATATGCTAATTCACACCTAAAGTTGGTGAGGATTAATGAATTAATACTTACAAAATAAATGTCCGATACTTATATGGCATGATAGGTCCCACTGCCACATAAGTTGGAAACTCCCTCGTAATATTTTTAGGAAGAGAAAAGTGATGAGTTTCACCCTGCCACATAGGTATTTTAGTCCAAAAAAAACTTTATTGTTAACGAATTACCCAGCTAATCCAAGATTAAAAGGACATTTTTGATAGACTCAAAACTGTACTTCTTTGGGACGGACCAACTCAAGAGCTTCTTTTGTCAATTTTCCAGAAAATTTGTCGGTCGTTGATGTACCGTCCCATGTGATATGCGGAAGAAGATATTAATCCTCTTCTGGGATTCACATGAAAGTACAAAAACCAAATTCCAGCAAAGTGATTGTTAGGAAAAACTTTTAACCTATGGAGAATTTCTATGGAGGATTTCATCAAAGCTATGAAATATGTATCCAAATTTTTTATATTCAAACGAGACGAACCATATGGCCGATCATCTAGCCAACCTTTATTCGACTACTGAGTTTAGCAGTCCTTCTATTTTATATATGTGGGATAATTAAGATGAGAATTCTTTCTAGAAATAGCCAATAAGAGTTGAATCTTGGATCTCATGGAGTCTTGACATTTATTTTTGTTCTTCTTTTGACGTCTCCGCCATTAGGCCAACCTTTGCAATTCTTTCTCTCTTTCAATAATGGTTGGGGTTCTCCTTAATCCTGCTCACCTTTCAAGAAAAAAAAACAAACAAAAAAGCTTCAAATTGAAAAAAAAAAAAGAAAAAAACTATTAAGATTAGGATTAATTACTCATGAAAGCAGGGCCGTATCTGAGCATATGCGGCATAAGCAACCGCATAGGGCCCCCAAATTTTGAGGGCCCCCAAAATTGTATGTTACTTATAGATAATAACATAAGTTAGTTTATTACTTTATTATCATACTCCTAGTTGTTTGAAAATCGTTCCTATTTCTATTTCTTTGTTTATTTAGAATAGAAACTCCTAATTATTTATTTAGAATATGTAGAAACTCCTAAATATATTATAATAACAATTCAACAAATTGTATTCTTTGTTATTCATCTCTTTTTTCTTTTTTATTTTTCAAGGTTCTATTAGAGTTTTTTAACCTTAGCTATTTTCTTGTTTAGTACTTTTGTTTATAAAATTTTTATGGGAATCTGAACTATACTAACTCCACGTATTTTTTTTTAATTATGATATGTAGGCAGCCCTAAAGTAATATGGGTGCCGCACTTTTAAATAAATGAATAAAGATTAAATTTTTTTAAATATATTTTTTTTAAGTTTTATAATAACTTTTTATTATCGTAATTTAACAAAAATCGGGAAGTCATTTTTTTAATTCATCTATGGGCCCCCGTTTTAAGATTTCGCTTCGGGCCCCCAAAATCTCAGATACGGCCCTGATGAAAGTAAGCCGGATATTCTGTTGAATGAATGTTATATCAGTATATGATTGCTTACTATGGAAAATGATTGCTTAGATACGTCAAAAGTTCGAGTATTATTATTATTATTCGGATTGTCATTTAAAAGAATAAGGCAAAAAAATATTGCAACAAAAAATTGTGAATAACAAATTCAAAAAAGAAAAATTGAAATTGAGGAAGAAAGATGGATGGATCGAGGAAATAGCCTATTGAATGACTTTTTTGCCGCGTGATCCGTATAGCCGTATGGCCCGTATAGTATTAGACCCCACACTGAAGAAACAATGGTACAATGACATTTAATGATAGGGTGCCAAACTTAACACCCCAATGCTTCTATATTAAACATATCTGATATCTCCTATCCCTCTCATGCATAAACAACTATTGATCCTTCATAAATCTCATCTTAAACTTTAGCTACCCAAAAAAAAAAAAAAAACATCAATTTTGAGCTTAGTTTTGAAAAGTAGTATTTGATCATATCAGTTTGAGATGGCCAACAGGATTATCAAGAATAATAGAGAGAGGAAGAGAGGAATGGTGATGCTTATGCTTATAATGCAAAAGCTGTGGAAGGGTACACTCTTACCATTAGCGAGAAGGCGGGTTTTTAATTACCTTAAGTTCGTTGAAGAAGAAATGGGAGCTGCCATGGCAACAGTACCGGAGGACGTGAAAGAAGGACATTTTGCGGTTTTTGCAGTCAAAGGAGACGAACCGAAGAGGTTCATAGTTGAATTGGATTTTCTTAATAACCCTGCATTCTTGAGATTGTTAGAGAAGGCTGAGGAGGAATTTGGGTTTGAACAAGAGGGAGTTCTTGCTGTTCCTTGTAGACCAGATGAACTCGGAAAGATTGTAGGGAGTAGTAGAAGGAAGAATGTCTTCGATGGTGGTTTGCGTCGATCACTTAGTAGATCAGTTAGCAAGGAAAATTGATGTTTGAAAATTGTTTTCGCATTTTAGACACCAGGTTGATTCTTGGTATATCTCAAACTAATTACAGTTCAACGGTTTGTTTAACAAATGAAACCATATTGTTCACTGTTTTTTTCCATACATGTAAACCTTTTTTATCAAACATACATGTAAACCTAGTCTTAGGCTATGTTTTTCTCTTTTTTTCTTTTTATCTGGTGTGAAAGAATTGTATTAAGAGAAAGAAATGTACATGGTGAATACACAGGAAAGAGAGTTCCCAAAAACAGAAAACTGAGAACTTGATCCAACTCGCCGAAGGATGAAGACCGGCAAAAATACCTGTAATGCTTTCTGATAAAAAAAAAAATTACTGTAATGGCTTGATATTGAATATTGATTATAAGTTTTACGAAGTTCACTTCTTCCCCTTACAAAATTCGTAAGTTACGCTATAGCCCACAACTTTTTCCCAAGAGGATGAGAACAAGTAGTAGTAACATTCACTCCAAATTCGAGAACAGAACAGTTTCAGGTATTAGACGACTGATCATTCCCAATTCTCTTTGCACAAAATGCATCTATTAGCTAGGCATTTGCATCGACTTATAACATGTAGGGAACTTTCAAAGAGAAGCAGCCCACATGTAGAACATGACCTCAGTTGGAATCCAAGATAATCAAATTCTAACCTTTCAAAGAGAAACAGCCCACATGAAGAACACAACCTTAGTTGGAACTTGGAACCCATCATAACCAAATTCTGTGCTTCGGAAACACTTCAAGATTTTAGTAACCAAAATCGTGGTATAGGGCTGACACTCCCCCTCTGGAACTTCACGCTCCGACTCCGGAACCTAGGAACATATTTTAATTGACCGCTTTGGCATTCCTGCTCCCACTTTTTAGTTTCTGGTTACTTAGTTCAAGACCCTCACCAAGCAGATTATGATGCACACATTTTAGTTTTTACAGAGAAGTTACCATCAGTGGAATGAGGTCGTTGTTGAAACACCAAATACCAAAAGGTTAATACTTACCTCTCTTTTAATTTGCTCAAGAACGAGGCAGCGTCATTGATCTCCCAATCATTTAGGTTGTGCCATGTATTACGTATCTCTTAATTCCCAATTAAATGGAAATTACTTGTGTCGGTAAATACTAAATACCCATGAGTTTGAAGATGGGAATATGAGAAAAATATAAGTCAGAGAATTGAAGAACATCTCATTAATTTTTTTTTTTTCGAAGTAGGAAGAACATCTCATTAATGGCATGGCCTGCTTGTCACCTACTGATATTACTCCTACTCTTGACTTCAATAGCAATCCAAGACGTAAGTTGGAAAGAGGAAATGGCCTTTCAGATTAAAATTTCTTCGCCGCGTGCCGTAGACGGTAGACCGTATGTTACAGACCCAACCATACAGAACCAAGACAGTACATTAATTGACAGGAAGACAAACTCACATACAATGGGCTCCATACTAACATTCTTAGAAACTTACAATTTTTTTTTTATAAGGAGAAACTTTCAAACATGTCTTCCAGAGTCTATATATCCCTACCACACTAAATAGTATACACAAATCTGATCATAGACTCTCCCTAAAAAACAAAAAAAATATCATCAATTGTAAGCTTTTTGGGAGTTTCTGAGATCACCTTTAGATGGCCAAGACTAGTAAAATCAAGAGAGAGAGAAGAGGAAGCATGGTGAAGCTTAGACTTATCATGGAAAAGCTGCAGAGGGGTCTCTCTGAATCCAGAAGGCTAGTTGTTGGGGACAATGAATATAGAGAAGAAGATGAAGCAGCAGAAATGGTACCAGAAGATGTTCAGGAAGGACACTTCGCGGTCTTTGCCGTGGAAGGTGATGAAAAAAAGAGATTCATATTTGAGTTGGGTTTTCTTACTAACCCTGGATTCTTGAGGTTGCTAGAGCAGGCTGAAGAGGAATTTGGGTTTGAACAAGATGGAGTTCTTGAAGTACCTTGTCGACCAGACGAGCTCCAGAGTATCTTATGAGGCAGGAAAAGGGGAAGTATTGTGGTGAGCGCAACCACGGCGGTTGCGCTTCTTGTAAAAAATTGCTTTTTGATGTATCCAAATTCTTTTTTAGCTCAACTTCTCCAGGTTGAGAATTCTTGGAGCTGAAATATGTAATAAACAAGCTTATCAAATGGCATTTAATCACTGAACATCTCAATTCAATGAAAAAGCAAAATTTAGGAAAATATGATGGAGCTACAGACCAAATTGCCTATCAAACTGTGTTTCTTTCTGATTGTAAGAAACATTGTCTTTTCTTGTTTTCGTAGTAGTACAGTCACTCGTAGTCCTTCATTACCCATCCATCACCCACACGCTTGGTGTTTTTCTGATTTGCAGAACCGTTGTCGTCTCCTGTTCTCATACTAGTACACTCAATTGTAGTAGTCATTGATCACCCATCACCAATTAGCTTGGTGCCTCTCCCATGTAATCTTTCAGGCCAGCTATCTCCTCTTCCGGAACAGAGAGAAGAGCCTTTCTGTCATTTTTTCAACGAATCCAAAAATCGCAATTCTCCAAGATTTCTTGAACCATAAAACAGACCAGAATCCTGAAAACCCAACTATAAGCCCCAATTCAATACTAACTAAAAATTCTACATCATCAAATGGATTCTTCTTCTCTGGCAAACTAAAACTTGTCTGAGAGGTTGTTCCCATATCAGACATACAAGGAGGCAAAGGATCATCGCATAGACCAGAATTATTTTCAAATCTAGAGGCAGGAAAAGTTACCATCTGACCTGAAGAAGGGATTGAGCCAGTGAGATGGTTGTTTGACACATCAAAATCACTGAGATAGGAAAGCATTCCTAGTGATATTGGAAGGGATCCTTCAAGTTCATTGTGAGAGAGATCGAGAATTCCAACCTGTTTCAGCCCTCCAAAGCTATAAGGGATAGTCCCTGTAAGTCTGTTGTGTCCCAAATTCAAAACTTGAAGATAATTCATGGTCCCAAAACTTTCAGGAATTTTTCCTGTCAAAGAATTGTAGGACAGATCAAGTAAAATCATGCTGCCGTTATTTGGGAAGGAGTAGATAGTCAAGCCGCGGTAGATTCTAATTGATGGGCAAGTTAAGAAATCTGCAATCCTCTTGAGTCGGATCCCTTCAAACCTAAATAGTCCTACAACACCTCCACAATCAATATCTCCCTCATTTCTAAAGAAGCCCATTTCATAATCAAAGCCGAACGAAGGGGAAATGAAGCCAGATTGTTCAGCTAGTTCTGGTGGAATTGAACCAGTGAAGCCATTGCTATTTAAATCAAGCCAAATGAGGCCCCTGCATTTCCCAAGCTCTGGTGGGATCTCTCCAGTAAGCGAGTTGTTACCTAGTTGGAGAATCACGAGTTTCTGGAGATTCCCAATGCTGGTTGGAATTTTTCCAGTGAGTCTGTTGCTGTGGAGTGAAACCCAGACCAGATTATTGCAATTAGCAAGAGAAGAAGGAATATTACCAGTGATAAAATTGTTGTTGAGAATCAAAGTTTCTAAATTTCCTCCATTGCTACAAATGTTCTCTGGGATTTCCCCACTGAGGTTGTTTGCCCATATAATCAAATTTGTGAGATTTGGAAGTGTCCATATTTCCATTGGAATTGAACCACTTAGGTTATTGAAGCTAAGATCAATAGTTTTCAGGTTCTTGCAGTTCCCAAGCTCAGAAGGTACTGGGCCTGAAAGAAAGTTGCCTGGTAAGAGAACTTTTTGCAGGGAACAGTTGAAAGGGGAGGAGCAAAACCCAGATGGGAGGTTGCCGGTAAAACCATTAGAACTGAGATCAAGAACTTGAAGCTGACCACAGTTGGTTAAAGATAAAGGTACAAAACCAGTTATGCTGTTAAAAGACAGGTTAAGCACTGTGAGATTGCCACAAGACCCTAAACTGAGGTCTGAGAATTTTCCAGAAAAATTGTTGTAAGAAAGGTCCAAAAACTTGAGAGAAGAAACTTGGGTTTCTAATCCAGCTGCAACGAAATTAGCCGGAATGTTTCCATATAAGAGATTATTGGAGAGATCTAAAGTTAAAAGATTCTTGCAGGAGGAAATACTAGTGTTTAATCTTCCATAGAGGTTGTTGTTTGAAAAATTGAGATGCTTCAGATTAGGACAATTCGAGAGTGCATAATTCAAGATGTCATAATCCGAAATATTATTACTAGAAAGATCAATAACTTGGAGAGAAGGACCAAAGGTGAAATCACCGCCTGATATCGAATTGCCAGAGAGATTGAGAGAAATCAAACGGTTACAGTAAGGAAGAAAGAATTGAGAGATGGGGGTTGAGAAGTTATTAGAAGACAAATCGATCGTTTCGAATTTGCAAGGAAGAGTTATGTTGTGGGAGAGATCACCAGAGAAGGAATTTCCTCCTAAATAGAGATGTCTGAGATTTTCCAAAGACTTGATATTGTCGATATGGAGATTACCGATGAGACCAGCGTTGGTTAGATTGAGAGCTGTAACTTGCCCATCTGTAGAGCAGATGACTCCATTCCAAGAGCAAGGAGTTGATGATAAATTATTGGTAGTAGTAGCAGGAGTCCAGTTTGTTAAGAAACCGTGGGGATCAGTTTGGATTGAAGAACGCTCGAAGGCCAATAAACTAACCATGTCATTGCTCAGAAACTGCTGCTGCAAAGAGGGAGAAACAGATTCACTGAACATCAACAGAAGAACCAAGAGACAGCAGAAGAAGAGTAATTCCATATCGTTTCTTCTCATCTCATCTCTCTCTCTCTCTAAGGAAATTAAAAAAAAAAAAAAAAAAGACAGCCACAGACAAATCAGACTCATATTCTTGACCATTGACTCTGACCAAATCCAAAAAAAAAAATAATAGAAGTCAATACCATCTGGGTGGAAGTGCTGCAACCACATCCCGATTACTTGAGATGTCTTCTTATTTTCAAAAATTAGACCCCGTTCCAAAAAAAACAAATATTTTCAAATCGGGACTTTTACATACTTTTGACCAACGAAAAAGTTCAAGGAATTTTGTATTTTTATGTTGATTTTTTTTTTCTTTACATCTTTTTAAGGTGTTTAAGTTGTTTCTTCCTACGCTTACATCTTTTTAAGATTAGAGGTCTCTGGGAACCTACACTTCACAGACTTTACCAGCTAACTAAACAAAAAACTGAACTCGATGCAAAGCAATCTTTACCTGAGAACTTGAGGCAGATGGATCTACGAGATCCAAGTATCCAACTAAACGAATCATAACATCCAAAACTACCAGATCAGGTTTACTCTAGAAGTTCCATCAGTAGCCAAATCTACCAAAAAAAAATAAAAAATTTCAACTAAATTCACAAAATTTACAGTCACAATAGATATATGTGGTAGTCCTCAATAAAGCATTTATAAGAATGTATAATTTCATTATCCCACTGCACATCCATCAGATTGCCCATTACTTACTTACAGTCAGTACAAAGAATGTCCCAAGAGGAAGGTGAGATGCAAAGAATTTGTTATAAGACTTATCTTGAAGCATGACACGCATAAGTGCGGGTATTTGTGAGGGAAATCTCTTATAAGGTAAGTCTGATAGCATCACTGCACCTCGGAGCAATTAGTCGGGCCAACTGGTTCTCTCAAGCATTTTGATATTGCTACGACAGCAGCTTCAACCGATGCATCTTCACCCTGTTTCAGTCATGGAAACAACGCTATTTAAAATCCTAGAACACCATATATAAGAATACATGTTTTGTAACGAGTAATGAGTAATGCTATATATATAGACCACATTAATTCGTATATGACCACATTACTTGACATGGCATACACATCAGTTAATGTGGTTCATATAGCGCTACTTGTTTTGCAATTCCTTCTATTAAGAAAGGCAATTCACCTTTTCCTTCCAGTAAAACATATTGCCATACTTTCCTGCCAAACGACTCCAAAAGCTACGAGGTATGTCTAAATCAACTATAGCCCCCACATTGAAGTTCAAGATATTGCCTGACCATCGAAAAGACCAGTATTACAAAAGAGTTCTATGAGAGAATACCAGCAAAAATGTATTTGAACAGGTTACCGAATGTCGGATCAGCGACAAATACAATTGTTCTATCATCCACTTGCCAATAATCTTTAATCGCTAATCCTGCAATGATAGATTAACATTAATTTCCAAAGCTAAACACACATACCCCTTATATAATGCTCAAGAATGCCACAAGCTTCAAATCGTACCAGGTGTATCTGGATAGTTTTGAGCCAGAATTCTAAGTTTGAATCCTGTATCCTTTTCAAGATCAGCAATCTCCCGTACAAGCCGTTTTTCCTGCAAAGGATCCAACTAGAATCACAATACTTTCTTCATCTCTTTTCACTTTCTAAAAATTGTATTAAGCTTGCATGTTCTGATCACCAAATAAATAATTCTGGAACCAGATACTATCCAAATGAGCTATGTAAAACTCATTTATTGACGATGAAGGGAATACTATTTACTTTGGCCACCATTAACAAGTTACTTTTGAAGTTCTCTTCAGTAAGGGTGGTCTATAAATTTCAATTTTTTGCATTTTACAAAGAAAATATTGGTGGGCTATTCATCATTGTTTCACTTTTCAAAAAAACCATATTGATCACTTCAAGAGTATCTTTGGTTTTCGTCCAAAATTCCGATCCAAAGTCTAGATTAAATCTAGAAGAAGTTTTCAAATAGGAAATATACAGGGATCAGAAGCATGAGCTACAAAAAATGAATATCTATTTTAGACATCACAATTTGATTCTGCATGGAATTCGAAAGTAAAATACAAACTAAAGAGAACAATTAAGTTCTTCAAATTGAACAGGAAAATGAACCTCTAATTCTACATAGGATGAGTTTTAAAAAATCATGAAGACAAAGAAAATTGTGCAGTCAAATAGTCATTAGTTCTAAGAACTACAAATTATACAGCTAAATCAGAACAACAAGAGAATCAATCAAACCTGGCCAGCAGAAAGGAACCCAGCTACATCAATAACCGAACTAAAATCTTTAGGAAGTAATTCTGGCTTGTTAACCCCAACTTTTGCCTCGGCTAACCCAACTCCTACATTGGCTCAGTTTTTTGTGCTCTTTTTAAGTCTACTTTCTGAATCAAACACAAAATGTAGCCTCCAAATTGTTGCAATAATTCAAACAAAAAATTTTAAAATGCATTTGAAAATTTTAGATTCTAGGGTTTCAGAGGATCAATACAGCGAGGAGAGTTACCAGAGAGAGATAATCCGAGAGCAAGAGCGCTGGAGAGCGCGAAATTCAACGATTTTGAACGAAAATTGGAGACCCGTTTTCTGAAATCAGGTGCATTCACGGTAGAAACGGTGGGTATGGAAGGAGATGAATCTGTGGTGGGTTTTGATAACTTCATAGGGAGGATTCTTGCTTGAAATGTGAGGGGTGAAGGAAGAAGAAGAGATGCCATTTTTTGGAAGCTTTCACTGCTAAAGGAACTTTAGATAAGGGGTAATTTATCGTTCTCGGATTTTTTAGACGCGACTGGATCGTTCATATATTAAATGTAGGAAAATGCTAAACTTACTTCATTTTCTTCCAGCAGGCGGTTCTCAAATAATCTCATACTCCTTGTGATTTACGTCATTTCCAAATTGATGCAAATACCCTCCTCAATAGACTTTACAGTAAGGTTTGCAGTACACTTTGCAGTAAGTGTAGCATCAAGCGCCGCGTGTCCAAGTTTCTTTGCAGTTTTGTAAGTTCCGGATATTTACACTAGGGGTGTCAACGGGTTGGTTCCGGATCGGAACCTAAAGGTTCCAGATCCGGTCCCGTTAATATGAAGCGGTTCCGGATCCTTTCGGTTCCGGTTCCAGAATCTCAATTGGTGGTTCCGGATCCGGTACCGCTAGGATCCACGGGTACCCGCGGGTACCTGATACCCGTTTTAAGTTATTGTTTTTTTAACCTATTTGTATTTTCGTATTCTATTCAATTATAAAATTTATTTTATTAGAAAATTTGTTAAATAATAGTCATTGATTTCTTTTTTTTAATTAAAAAAAAGTTTAAAAAATTAAAAAATTGTTATATAATAGTAAATTAAACTATAAAATTATAGAATTTATACGGAACTGGGTACCCGCGGGTACCTGTTGGATGGATCCGAAATGGATCTGAAAAATTTCGGATCCAAAACGGGTAGATCCGAAATGGATCCGAAATTTATCGGATCCACAAAGTGAGGTCCGGAACCGCAAAAAATGGTTCTGGTACCAGTTCGGTTCCGGGTTTTTGGGTACCAATTGACACCCCTAATTTACACCCCAAATATTTACTTTTATTAGCCAACTTATTCATACACTTTTCTTACACCGGCATATAGGGTCGCAAAGAGAAGATCTCAATACTGATTTTTTTTTTTGTGAACTTCATTCAAAAAAAATATAACATTATTCTAAAACTTACCATATTAAGAAAAATATACTAAATTTTAAGTTTTGATGAGGATTAAAATCCTAGAAATTTCAAAGCTTTCTGGGGTAAGTCCTAAGAGTTTGAAAGATTGAAATTTTTAAGTTTTCTAAATCATACATTTTATAGTTAATTTTTCAATCAAATTCTTATGAGAATAAAAGTCATAGATTGATGTGATATTTTGCGTGGATGATTTCTGGCGAGGAGATCATCCTCAAAAAAATTCAACCCTTGGATCATCTCCAGCCTATTGTACCTTATTGGTCCTCAGCCTACTACTCTTTGAACTTAACACGTCAAAAATCATCTAATCAGATTGGAGTAAGTCACAAACTGACAAACATGCTTACAAATATTCTTCTACACAACATCCATTAAGCCCTTCCTCACTGAGTACATTAAAATTCCCCCACTGTGAGTCTCTGTGTTGTATGTCTTTCTTTTGCCATTTAACTCAAATCCAAGATAGGATTCTCTGGAGCTCACTTGCTTGACAAGGAACAACAAGAACACCTTGTTGATCAAATCCAAACTCTCTTTCCATTTCTTTCAGTAATTTAACAAATGCAGGATGTTTTAGGTAACTTAATCCAACAAAAAACTTCTTTGGCGATTCACCGCCAGTTGTGAACACCGGAAAATGACCTTCCACCACCATTTCATCACCAACCATACCGACATCATCAGATCTGTCATCATCCTCGAATTCCCATCTAAATAGAGAGAGTAGTAGTCTCCTCTGCAACTTCTGCATTGCTAGCTTAACCCTAACAATTGCAGGGTTCTTCTTTCTCCTTACTTCATTCAATCTAAGGTAACCCATGCCTATAAAACTCTTTCTTTTTGTCTCTTTTTCTTTCACTAGCTACTGTGTTTTAAGTGACACCCAAGATTTATTCTGTAAATATATATAGATGGAAATGAAGAACTAATTAAGACTTCAACATTAATGACTAAAGCTGTAGCATCATGGATGTGATGCCCACCTATGGGAACTGAGATGTCCTTTTTATGGTCACCCCACTTGGCCTCCCTTAAATGAAACACTGAAAATGAAATTTGGAATTTGGAAGTTAAGGATTCTTGCATAATTATCTAAAGTTGAAAAGGATGTGGAGATCATACTACCATTCATTTTGTCTGGTGAGGAGTATCTGAAGCATCAAAACCATGAACTTATACTTTCTTGAGGAGGGTAAAAGGGACCACTCATATAACTGATTGTGAGGGTGGTCTCACTGTTGGATTGTGGAGGAAAATGTTTGCCGGACGACAAGGTTGCACAAAATTAGGAGTTTCAAAGTGCATGCATCGACAGAGAAGGTGGTGAATGATCTTGGTGCATGCATTTTCGTGTAGGCATTTTCAAGTTTAGCTGTAGATGATATTTACAGCAAACCTGCTGTGATAAATAATTTTTGGAAGATTTTTTTGAGATTTAATCCAAAAACTTTTGTGATATTTTTTAAAACAAAAACCACAAAAAAAAAGGCCTACGGAAACATTTCAAATTTCTAATCTTTAACGAAAGGATATGGAAATTTTTTGCAGAGATACTTATCATTAAACTGCAAACCCCTGATATAGAATCTAACAAATCTGCTGCTAAGTGCTAAGATCAAATAGTAGAAGGAACCAATAACCAAAATGAGAGACAAGGGTTTCCAATTTTCAATATCAGTTGGTACAAATATTCCATGCATTTTGCAAATATTTGCAATGAATCTCAAATTTGCAGGTGGTTGGAGCTTGATACATCCCAAATGACTGGCCATACAAATATTTCCATGCGCCCACAAAAATATAAGCAATATGGACTACAAATAATTGCAGGAATGAATATACTGCGAAAATTTGCTTTAGTCTTGGAGTAATACTTCAATTCTTAAGAAAATAAAAATTTCTAAATTGCTACCAAGCAGCCATAATGCAGATTATTATGAATATTTGTTAATGCAAAATTTGAATATGTGAAAATTCACCTAATGCAAACTTCAGTGTACCAAACGTCGCGTCAGTGTCACCCAAGTTTCATCCCATTCAAGAAGCAAGGAACTTCAATATTTCGTTTTTTTTTCTAAGTTCATAGCTTAAACCAATGTGGTAATAGTAAAAAACTAGGTAAGTTGAGTCCCTTCTGCCTGAACTGCTTTGTGTCAAAGTGTAAAATATCTCTGTTCCCATATATATTATTCAACAAATCAAATCTAAAGCATCTCTCTTTTGAAGATTTCTCAACGAAATTAACTTTGGGCAACATAAGTATCAGGACTCAAAGAAACAATGAACCAATGTAATACAAAATAACTAAAAAGCACAATGAGAACAGCACCACATATCTTTACTTCACACCATTCCTTCAATGATGTTCTAGTTGAAGGTAACTCCAAACCAAAGCCAGTGCTGCCTCTTAAATCAACCGGCCTGGAGATATCCTGCTCCTCGATAGTGATTAGTGGATGACTACAATTTCAGCTTCGTGCCCAATTCTGACTCAAATAAGTTTCCGCGGTGGTTAAAGATCATGAAGTCCATATTTGATGGTAACGAGATTGTCCTGCATTCCAGAATACACAAGTCCTGCTGTCAGAGATCCATAATCCTTGCAACAACTAGCAAACCAAATCCAAACATAGAAGCATCCCTTTTCATCTCTAATACCAATTCTCAAAACAACAAAGGTTATTGGAAAAACAAAAGAGATGGACATCTATGACATCACCAATATATTGGTGATGCAAAAAGAAAGAATCTAAGATACTATATTGTTGGCTTCAACCCTTTGAAGGTTTCCCGTCTCCCTGCTACTTTCCGGTACTTTCTCGTATTATAATGATTTATGTAACAGATATGGGTGCTAGCATGGAGCATATGGTTCCACGCTCATAAGCAAGACTTCAAATTGTCTATAAACCCAAATCACATCAATCAGAAAATTCTAACCTTCCACTTGAACAAATGTTTACCATTTACAAGAGCTTGTTGATCATTTGAAGATCAGTAATTGGTTCAAAAATCAGAGCACCTGTGCAACCCTTACCCATTCCATGATAGGAAAAAAAAAAGATACTCTTTGTTTGCTTCTGAATGCACTAGGAATAATCTCATAGATATTCTTCTAGTTTATTTTCTTTAATTTATAAAACAACTTCTTGCAAAAAAAGAGAAGGATAATAGGTGGACAAGGGCCAAAAAGCTGGCCCCTACAAAGAACTTCAAGACGTACACAGTCACGGTTTTCGGACAATACTTTCCCAATTGAGTACCATCTGCTGGAATCTGGTTCCTTTTATGCAATTCAGCTGATAACCAGAACCTCCATTATTATCGCTGTAAATCCCCCTTCCCTTGAAAAATCCCCATACTATGCTCCTCCAATGGAGTTCAATATATCCTGAATGGAAGGAGCTTCTTTTCTTTTTCTTTTTCTTTTTTAACTGTTATGTCATGGAAGCTATCCAAATCTTTTAAATTCAGAGATGGATTATGGTTAGACATAATAATTGACTTTTCTTATCACATAGTTGGCGGCCATCCATGTCTTGATGGAACTGCTCATCATCTCATGTACCATGACACATTTTGTTCTGTACATGCAACTTGGGGTTTTCGTGTAAGCAAATCGTCAATCAATCTAAGGTGGCATACAAACACTGATGCACATTTTGAGGAAGAACCTTGACATTAAGGAATTTGGAGAAAAGCTGTACCTTTTTGAGTATTAAAACTTTAGAAACGTGAAAGAATTGAATCTTACATAAAGAAGCAAATTGTATATCCTCTTTCTAAATTCGGGTTGTCTGGTTCTAACCATGTCGGCTCTTCGGATGGAGAACACACAGAGCATCCATCCCTTTGGTCCTTATATTCATATTATTCTGAGTTTTTTAATTCCCTATTGTTTTTGCGTTTGAATTGTAAGAATTTTACCAACCTATTGGATATAAGCTAAACCTTAAGAACTAGCACAAACTCATAATCCTAAATTTGGTTACAATCAAATAGAAGGGATGGAGATGAGAAAATCAAACCTGTTTTCTTCAGAATCTGGATGTATCGAAAGGAACTTCCCTGGCACGCTTAGCGATGCCCACATACAAAACACTAAACCTATAAACAGCTCAGCCACCACCTGCAATTTTCCAAATACCCAGATTCATAAATACCAGAGCAATGCTTCAAATCAACCAACAAAAAGAAAATTGGATCAAAATGTTGTGGTGATTTACAATGAGGGGAGGCCCAGAAAACTCTTCCTCAAGGATCTTCAGCAAGCCTTTATCTGCAAAGAAACCAAAATTAAACCTCGAAATAATAGATTTAAATCAGAAGATCGATATGGGGAAGCCCTAGTTTCTGCTTAGTTCTTATTAGAAACCCTAATTGCGATGGAGAAGAAGAAAGAGTTACATTGTACAGTTGAATAAGCAGCGTGAGCAAGTATTAGCACCCCAAACACGCCAATCGAGAAGCTGAAACCCATCGCTTTTCACTTTCACTGAATCAAACGCAACGGTTGGTTGGTTGGTTGGTTGTAACAGAAACCGAGGTGCACCCAATTGCTTAACGTCCACCTCAAGAAGAAGAAGAAGAAAGCTCGTTTTCTTTCTTTCTTTTTTGCTGCAACAAACTGCTAACTGGCAAAGTAAACGCCCTTGCTTTGCGGCTCGCATATTCTGTGGGGGCCGTATGAAAAGGCCCAAATTATACGTCCGCTCCGCAGCATCATTATCCAAGGGCTAGTTTTTACATCATTCAAAACTTTTAACTCGAAATCAATGGTTAAAAAAAAATTTCTTATAATTTGGCCAATTTTGAAAGGGCTGATTCGATAATACAAATTCCATGGGAGGCAGCATAGTTGCAAATATCCTCTTTCATTTTCTTTTTTTTCTACTTTTTCCCAGATATTCAAAATTGTTAAAAGAAATTGTGGATAGAATTCCAAGATGGCCACCAATGAGATCCAATCAAATTTATTTATCTGCTCAATCCCTTGTGAAGAATTTCTCGATGGCATATGAATGTAACAATGAGAGCAAAAAAAGGAAAGATCGTGTTCTTTTCTTCTTCTTTTTCTTTACCATATTCAACCTGTTTTTAGGGGGGCACATTCCATCAGAATTCTACTACCTTGCTTACATCCACAGCCTTATAGGCAGAGTCTATTTCAGAATATGACTTCTTAAAGTTAAATACCAAATAAAATTGAAACCCAATGTAGAATTGAGCAATGTTTACAGAATAATTCACAATATAAACAAACTCAGCATTACACATGAGATAAGCTAAAGGGACTCTGTAGTACGATGAGTGTTGTATCCATTCAATTTCAAGGGTCTGGGATCATGATGTGGGCTCCCTTGGTAGACGTTTAGCAATTTCCTGCCAAATAAGAGAGAGTGAGAGCATCAGAGCCTCTAAATTACGCGCAAGGACAGCATTATTCAAACAAATGAAAGTAATGATAATTTTTTTTTTTTAAAGTGACAGTAATAAAACCACAATTCATTTTTCTCTGCACACTCAATCTTCATTAATGAACCAAATAGTGTGAGACAATAAGAATCATACCTCAAACAGTTGATTGATATTATCAGCAGTCTTGGCAGAAGTCTCAATAAAGAACATTCCGTTCTTCTCTGCGTACTCAATTGCATCCTTCATTAATAAAACAAATAGTGTGAGTCAATAATCAAGCCAAAACTGAAAATGCAATGTATACACAGAAAGGGTATTATTTAATTCAAGACTGCATAATTCTATTCAGATGGGAAACAATTGAGACAATATTGGGAGCAGCATACATACTTGAACAGGTACTTGACGATTCTCCTGAAGATCGGCTTTGTTACCTACCAAGGCCATGACAATGTCGGGACTCCCATGTTTCTGTAGCTCCTGTTATATTTAGAAATTTATTTATTGTTAGAAAAGTAATTCAGCTTAGGTACTCTAGTTTGCCCACATGCTATATGATTTACCAGATACTATACATCATAAGTTTCCTTGTTACGATACTGAGCTTTATACACATCAGGTTCAAAAATATCTGGAAAGTTAATTCTTAGTATTGTTGAATTCTGAGAATTATCAGAGGCAAGCTAGACTGACTACTTTGTTAATGGCAGCTGCACATAAGTGCAAACCTGAATTTCAACACCAGGGAAAATCTTCATCCACCACCATGCCCTCCATGCTGGCACCCCCATTAGGCCTCTCTTTTAGATCATACAGAATTTATGATCATGTTTTTAGATTAATATTTTAGTCAAAGAGGTTCATTGATTGAAAGAACTAAGGCCCACTGACAGCAGTTAAAGGAACAAGCATTTGTATTTAAGCTCATTGGCCACCATGAACGATAGCACAATTACTCGACACCAGAAAACTACATCTTTTTCTTTGTTTATACAAATTCTCTAGAAGCAGGAACCAAAAAATTTCATGCACCATTTGCCATCTGAATTCTGATGATGGTTAGGATTGTATGCACAGGTTGACCTCTTCTCGGGCATGATGTTTGGATGCAAGGTTTTGTCAAGGTGTTCAAAAAATAGCTAAAAGAGGCTAGAAACTGACTTCTAGCTCAATCTGTCATTTCCCCAGTTTGGACGGCATTTTCAGGTTTGACATAAACTCATGCAAAATTAACCGTTGACCTTTACATGAAAACCCCAGCAATTAAGCATGCCCTATATTGAGCCAGCCAACTGATGGATGATTGCACCTTGATTAACACAGGGGAGAGAGAGCATGAAATTATTGAATGAAAACAGCTTTTTTTCCTAGCAAGTGCTATACTGACCATTCGTCATCACAGATTCACATTCTGCTCTAACTGAACATCAGGCTGCACTCATTGCTAATCCGAAGTGATTATATAGCAAACAGAATATAGCAATGTGGAAACATTAGGGAAATAGTATTTCAATAACAAATTATTAAAGTTCTGGGGGAAGATACCTTGACCCAATACTGTGCCTTGTTGAATGATTCTGGGCTTGTTATATCATACACAACAACTGCAACAGCTGCTCCTCGGTAGTAAAGTGGAGCCAATGCAGCATACCTTACAAAAGTGATGGCAAACAATCAACATGACAAATATAAGTACCAGTTATGATTCTATAAACTCTACAACAACAAAAATTATGAGCTTCGAAATGGTCTTGAAAGGCTTTCAAGTGGAAGAAGCTCAGGGGTTTCGTTTTTTAGGTGTATGGACCTCTGCATGAATTCTCACAGGCCCTCAGAAAGATAAAAATATGGATCAGAAGGCAAGAGAACACCTCTACTCCATTCTATATCATGTACAGTTTTAGGCGGTTTGGCCTACCATAAAAATGAAACACTATTTTGCTGGAGAAACAAACTCAAAGAATAACTATCTTCTTATCGGCTATCTGAAATCAAGTTATCATGATCAGAGTATCACTCTAACTATGTTACCTCTCTTGGCCTGCCGTGTCCCATATTTCAAATTTGACAGTAGTAGAATCTTGCAAGGCAATTGTCTGAGATAGGAACGAAGCACCAACAGTTACCTGAAATACATCATTATAAAACCTAAAAAGTAAGTAACTAAAAGTGCGGATATAATTTTGCTAGAGATGTAAGGATCTGGTGATGCATAGAAGGAAATTAATCAATAAAGTTTACTCAACAATCAAGTAAGATGGATGTTTTCAGCAAAAAAAAAAAAGATAAAAAATATCATCTTATTTCTTACTTTGGAGGTTGGGTCAAACTGGCCACGAACAAAGCGAAGAACAATACAGCTTTTGCCAACACCAGAATCCCCTAAAAGCACCAACTGCATTCAGTGGAAAGATACAGGTCAGAAACATGGAAAAATAAGAAGTTGGAGATTGATTTAATGATGGCAGCATCTACCTGAACATGTAAAAGATGGCAAAAGAAATCCTTTTTTCTTCATTAGAAATCCTTTTTTGTTTATCAAATCTGTAGATGTGCGCGGCCTAAACTAATCGAATTTCGGGGTAGTTATGGCCATTCATTTTATTTTTACAAATCGTAAACATTAGCTGTCCTCACGAGTTAGCTTTAAGTGCATTACCATATTTATCACTTATATGCTCCTTATCCCTCTAATGTGCAAATTTCACTTGTACTACCTAATTCAACTAATCCCCATTAAAACTCTTGAGTCCAAATTTAAGATTGTATCAAGATATGATTCGATAAGCCAATATTATGTTGCAAAGATTATGCCCAACGAATAACACCAAATTGACCAGCGTACCTTCACTTTTAAGTTTTTTGAGTCGGTAGCTCCAGCGTTCTCAGAATTAATTCCAGGCAACTGTCTTGAAGTCCTATCTATAAACAACACCAACCCCCGAAAAAGTTAACAACAATTCCAGTACTCTCAGCAATTAAAACCGCATAAAGTAGTAGTACATAGTTTCAAGAGATCATAACCAGACCAGATTGAACTGAATTAGATTCGTAAACCTAAATTTACAAAAATCACCCAAAAGAAGAAACAAAAAGGAATAGAAAGCATAATTTGGAGGTGAACAAAAACCCAATACCGTGAGCTTAATTGATTCAGGATTATAAACCCTACATAGCAAATCGTAAACTAAAAAATTCGCGAAAAAAATTGAGTAAAACTTCAAACCAAATCGGAAGAACTAGTACCTGGAAGAGATGATGAGCAACCCATGGCAACCTCAAGAACGATCCGATGTACCTAGGGTTTTGATTTACTTGGGGGAAAGGGGAAGGATGCCCTAGTAAGCAAAGTTGGACTTTTTTTTGGTTTGGGACAAATGTGGATTTTGATCGAGTTGTTTCCTTGTTGGAGTTCCAAAATTCCAACTTTCGAAGTCTCGCATCTATCTGGAGGGAGGTTGGTCCGCTGTTGAAGCGACTCGTTTGATATGACACGTGGCGTTATTGCTTGTCGACGTCGGCGACAAATAATACGCACCTGATAAACCTGTACGTCAACTGTCACTACTATATTCTGAACAGTGCTGCTGTTTTGGCCCGACCATGCCAGATTCTTACGTGGTATGGTGGATCCCATTGCCACATAAGTTGAAAACCCCCTCATAACATTTTTGGGAGGGGAAAAGTGGTAGGTCTCACCCTGCCACATAAGTATCTGGCATTTGTTTTGTAACATGGGTGGGCCAAAAAGCTTTATTGTATTCTCAAAGAGGAAAAATTGTGCGCGCTTCATGCGCCCGATGCCAGGTTTTTGTGGGCCTGTGTGGAAATAATCTAACGGTTAATTTTTTGTGATAACATTTGAGATCATCCTCAGCCATAAAAAAAATAGTTGGGAGAGAGATAAGGTGGGTAGGGGTGTCATGGCTACCCATTTACTCTAGAACAAAACCAAAATCAAACTATAATAGATTTTTCAATTTTCAATTTCACATTTTTAAGAACCGATAGAACCAGAACCAAACCAATAGAAACCAAAATCGACTCGTGAATATTGGTTTTTTCATTAATTTTATATTATTTTTAACACTTTCTGCATATAAAAATTAAATAAGAATGGAAATATTTGAGAACCGACTAGTACCAAAATCGATTATTTCAATTCTAATTTCATCTTTCGAAAGCATTGGAAGTTTTAGAATAATGTATTTTTGGTGATCCACGTGGTGATAATATCCTCAAAAAAATCAGCCGTAGGTATTACCTACATGTAGACCCCACAAAATCTTAGCAATAAGCCATAGCCTTGGCAAAATAAACTTGACAGAGTATCCCTCTTACAGAATAAAATAAATCAATCTGTTTGATTTTTGGAGTCTGTTGAGACAAGTATAGGTAGCATTTTTTGTTTCAAAAAAAAAGTATAGGTAGCTTTTCCTTTAATGCTACCAGAACTTCAGAGGACTGGGAAATGGGGACGAAATAGAATAAAAGGGGAAAAAGAAAGGAAGACTCATTTAAAATTGGGTGAATATCAGATACAATTATACAAGGTGCTGTTCGATTCTCTATGAACTTAAATATTACATGCCGACTTACCACAGGTTAGAAGTATTATGTACAAAAATGGTGCTTGAGGGTTTCTCTGTATTTATTTTTCTCTTCTTTCTTCTTTCTTCTTTTCTTATTGTGTCAAAATTACTGGTTAGTGAAGCTGCTGACCTCTCACTCACAAACAGAGCAGGCTGTAGAAGACAAGAGGAATGAAGGCGTTATCGAGCTGTGCTGTGTATGCCTCTAACAACCCACTCGCAGTGACAGCTACGACGAGGGAGAGCCAATGCTGCATTTAAAATATTTACCAAAGATTTAGACATAAAGTAACCTAAATACTAGTGAAAACCAATCTAATTGTTAGTTTGGTTAGTCTCTCAAAGATAGCCAAACGCTGCATGAAGGATAAGCATGTTTCTCAAGTTCAAAGTGTCTAGGCAAAAGCAGTAGTAGGAAAACTGCCTCGAGTAAGTGTCTAACAGAGCACATTCAGAGTAGCCATTTATTTAGCGTGGTGACTCTGGTCCTCAGTGACTGGTTTTTTGCCCAACCTAGGGGCATGCTCGCTCGTCAATTTAACATTGGACCTTACGCATCTAAAATGATATGTGAAGTTTGCGGTCATTTTTACCCTAGGTGAGGAGCATTTTAGTCATTCTCACTCAGAGGGCCAATGCGTAAGTTTCATAAAGTTGAGACCAGTGTCAGTGTGTATTGTGATTTAAGGGTTTCCTTTTTGAAATTTGAATTTGGTATTGAAATGGGTGTTAGCCTAGCTATTTTCATCTTGGACTTGTCCATTGAAGCATCATATCCCTGGACCCTGGCGTGACCACATGGCGGGATTGGTACACTGACCTAGCTGCGATAGCTAAATGTACGCATGTGTGATCGTATCCATCAAAATAACTTAATTGATGACTTTCTTACCTGAGAGAGTATATAGCCAGTTGACGCTAGAAGTGGAAGGAGAACAGAACAAGCTGCAAGAACGGATGTTATACCAGCAGCAGTACCTTCAACAGTTTTCTCTGACGAGTAAAAACAGGGTATTTGTTAATGTTAGCAGGTCTGAGGACAACACGATAAACCAGTATTAATAAATAAAACTGACAAACCACAAGCTACTCACTGCCAGTTTTGCTCCACCTGAGAACCCCATACTTGTGACCAACCATTGATGCCTGTGAACAAAACAAAAGCAACCTCATTGTAATTCAATTGAAAATACAACTTTCCTGTAAGCAGATGCTCTACCTTTTGAATGAAAATAACTTCCAGAATATATGAATTACCAAAATCTTTGAAAGCACTTGGCTATCTCTCCAATATCTCAGATCAGTTACAATTAATATGAAAATGGCACTAACTAGATAGGGAAAGTAACACTCACCATCGTATCTCCAATTCCTAAGCTCAAAATTCCAGCAAAAGGGGCAAGTGGGCGATCGTTAAATCCAGAAGACATCCATTTGGGAAGTGCACAACCCAGCAAGAGCGAAAAATGGCTGCATGAAGTAAATGACATCCGAATGGACCCAAACGATGGTTAACAGAACTTATCTTAACTAAGACTCTTTGCAATCTGAAGATTTAAAGAACACATACCTGACAATAAGAAGATCCGAGTCACGGTGATCTGTAAATGCATTCATGAACTGATGTACATGTTTCCCCAAAGGCCAAATTTTCCATACCTGCCTACAGGAATTGTGGTTATGCAACATTTTAACAGAGAGAAATGCCAAAAAAAAAAAAGAAGAAGAAGAAGAAACTTTATGCAGCATTATGAAAAGTGTTATACAATAATCCAACTCGTAGTGACCGCTTGAGATTACAAACTTACTTGTATTTGAAGACCTACTTATGCAAATACAATGGTTCCATTGACTCCCTTCCAATCTATAACTAGATGATTGAAAGATAAATACCACTCCCTTGACCAACTAATTGATATGGATTCTAGGCGAGAAAGTGAGTGAAGACACAACTTCTATCCTTCTCTATTTCCCCTTTCTTCTCAGGTATATTCTGTTTACAGAAGTAAAATACTTGTGCAACAAGAAACACTTGTGCAATATGTTAAATAGTTGTTCTTCATCTTTAAACATCTGGTTCATTTGTTCTAGAGGACAGGACACTTGTTCAACTGGTACAATCAGTCAGCTCTAGGGAACACCAAATGCTCATTAAATTGAAATTTCATCTTTGACTTCATATGCTCCTAGGTTATGAGTTGCACAAGTAAATTAAAGAATAATTACGGACAAAAAAGAAAGGGTAAATTAGAGGATCTATTCTGCATTTACATGCAGGAAGTGAGACAGCGTGCACTTGATTTTGAAGATATGTCATTATCTCTTACTGGAGAAATGGATTATAAAATAACATCAAATCATCAACATAGAAATCTGAGTTAGACTAGAAACACCATCCATCTCTGAAGAGGAATTGTCCGGAATCATGTAAAAAACTCGCATATCAAAGATAGAATTTCGTGAAAAGACTTACTCGAATAATTTCTAACACCAAGAAAACTGCCAAAGCTGCACCAAAAGCTAGATCAAGAAAATTGGGCTGCAAAATCCAAACATGTTGAACAAATGAGATATCTTGCAACAGCATCATAGTCACGTCATATAGAATAACAAGGAGTTTTCGTATAAATTCTAAACAACCTGGAAAATAAGAGCTGGTGAAAACATAAGAACTGCTACTAGATGGTAGTATTTTCGTAGCAGAATCCTCTCAATTTTGCTACTCTTCGAAATATTGTAAAAACGAAAAACTGATGCACATATAACACCGATCCAATATACACATAATGCTAGTCTTTTAAGTGGCTCTTCAAACACAAAATTAAATATCCTGCATAACACCATGCAGTTGTAACATATTAGTCATTTAGATAGATAGCTGAGAACAATTGCAGAACTATATACAAGAATCCAAGACTGATAGAATTTTGGCCAATTCCAAACCAACAGATAAATGACAAATCTTAGCTGTTATTGCTGTCAAAGTCAAGGATGATTCAGATAGTATGCCTAATAGGGATCATAAAAACAACAAACAAATAAAGGAGTTGGTCTATGGGAAATTAGATTATTAAATTAACTATCCCAGATATTATTACCATTAATCATGTGGTGTAAAAATATAGCTTAGGTGAACCCAAGGATAATCACATGGTTGTGGAAAGTCTCGTATTGGCGACCAGTTACATTTGCTTAGTATTCTCCAGAAAAGAAATAGGAAGATACAGTTGGTAAGGGAAGCTATTTTGACTTTGCTACTTGAATTAAAGCTTGTTTAGCCACTGATACAGCCTCCTCAATCGCATTTCCATGAATGTCTATACAATTACTTAGGCCTACTTATGATCATTTGTAATATATGCCTGCATGAAAAATTTTGAAGGCATTCTTACCATAACAAAGGATGCAGGTGAAAATCCTGAACAAACTGCATCCATGCTGGAGCAATCGCAATTAAGGTCACCATCAGAGAAGCATAAAAAACAAGAGATCTTTCAATCACTTTGGATTTCATCTCTTCAACCGCATGAGCTTGATTAACCAAACTTGCTAAGTGGTGGCATATCCGAAGAATAAATTTGTAGAATATAGGAAAAATGAGAAGGCCAATCAGCACTCCCTGCACAAAAGGGAATAATCTTCACGCCGCAGTTACAAAAGTCATATTCATTTATTTCTTTGACAGTTCCATACCTGAATAATGGTACTAATGTCACTTCTTTTAATTCCATACTGTATAGAAACTAATTCTGGTGAGATTAGATATACATTGATCTGTCAAGACAGGGATATTGACCAACAAACAGGGATTAACTTTAATGAACATATGAATAAGGAAAAAGTAGAACGTTTAGAATGGCAAACCACTAACCTTTGCAAAAGTGTATGCTAACATGTCGCCAAAATACAGAATGAGGCCAGAAGTCACCAGAAGCGCTTCGCCTGTGAAGGGAAAATGAATTGTTAGCTTAGATAAATGATAACAAGACACATATATTCAACAAAACTGATCAATATGTCATTTGTAATCATAGTTAGGTCTTTTTTTATTAATGAAAAATCATAGTTATGTCATCACCAAGCCACTCAAGGATTAGTATTAGGAGGTCAACACCTCTGAATTGTTCCTAAAGTCCAAGGTTGAAACCTATTCAGTTAACGAATCCTATGTTCTATTCAGAACAAAAGCCTCTACAAATTGAAAAACTAGAAGACAGTATATTTGAGGGCTTACAACCATTTATATACCATAGTGAGGCTCAAACGTGTTTAATTATTAGCATTGCAGATACAAATACGAATAATTCACATAGTACATACCTATGGAAGCACATAATGGGAAAGTGTGAAGAATGTGCTGAATTAATCTCACTGCTGCCAATCCATGACAGAATACCCACAATAACTTCATTGCTATATGCAAGCCTGTAACCAATGGTAAAACAATGTCACCAAAAGCATAACTTTTCTGTGGAGTTTCAGAAATAGAGGACAGAGTACTTTTGAAGATATTTATCCGGAAGATTAGATCATGTAGGGATTTCATATAAAACAGAAATAGGTTTCATTCTTCCTCATTAAACCTCAACCAATACTAGACAAAGGTTTAAACTAGTTGTATTACAGAGCTGCAAACTAACCATAATCAGATCTCATAGCAAGAGACAAAGAGCAAACTGCTGCGTAGATGATGGTGTACAATAAGCTAATATTCGTGCCTTGAAAACTCTGTAACCGAAAATAGCTTGTTGCACTAGTCGAATTTTGTAATATGAAGCAAAGGAAAACAAGCACACTGAAGCAGGTTGCGGAGACAGCCCAATATTGCACAATAAGATAATCAAGCTCTGTCAAGCAGAAAACAAATTGTCAAATACATGATAAACTAGATTATAGTCGAAAGGCTTAAGAATTCAAGAATAAGGAGAATAATTATATTCTTTTGCTCTTTTTATCACAATAATCCGTCCTCCACCTTAGTGCAAAACATAAAGAGAATGGATACTGTTAGAGTTGATATGAAATTGAATGTTATGTCGGTTTCTAACATTCACAAATTCACTTGGATATATCTAGTATGTACCTTGAGGTCCAATATCAGGCGATGGGAGGGCTCTTGACAACTGTATCAACCGAGAGAGCATGACAGAAGGTAGTGTAACTGCCCCCAGTAGTATCCCAGAAGAAGCACCTGGCCTGGAGAGGGAAAAAAATACAGACAAAACACAAAAACTATAAGAGATCTATCCATTTTTGGTTCTCTAGATGTTCATTAAACACTACAGGGGTGAAAATCTGAGGTCTGAATGGATAATGGGTCAGTTTCAAGAGTTCAGAAAAATCCCGTTATAAATCTGCAATAGGCAATCACACCAATTTTATAATAAACCAACCCTAAATTCCATCTCCTCTACAAAGAAAGTAAAACAACCTTAGCCGAAGTCCAATAAAAATATACGAAAACACTAATATTATGAACATTTCCTAGAATTTGCATGTATAATTAAAACCCTAATTACCACTATAATTTATAAATGACGATCTTATAACCCTAACGGAAAATTGAAGCCAAAAGCAAGCAAAACAGACATAAAACTTCATTAATCAATTAAATTAGACATCAATTAAGAATCCTAGTTCAAAGAAAAGATCAAAAATAAGAAATCATACCTAGTTTTGAATCCGCTCAAGGAATTTGAATTCTCCGCGCAGATCTCAACAAAAAGACCAGCGAAAGCGAGAAGACAAAGAGCGAAGCTTTCATAATTAAGAGACTGAGGAACAGCGAAGAGAACGCGAGAGATGAAGAGAAGAACAACAGCTCTCTCACCATTAAAGAGCGATAAAACAGCCATGGCCAAGCTGATAAGAAAAAAACCAGAGAGGTGTAGAGAGAGAGAGAGAGAGAGAGAGAGAGAGAGAGAAAGAAGAC
>MVGT01002668.1:538069-564573 GCA_002174775.1 Macleaya cordata
AGACGCGCGCGCAGACTTATTACCGTCGTCTTTGAACTTGGTAAAACGTTTTTTTTTTTCACGCATCTACGCGGTTCGTTTGGTCACCTAATCATTGAATGGAAACATAAAATTGGTTAAAAAACCCATAGAGAAAGTGTTTGGTATTTGATATTTTTAAAATACACAAAAGATCTCGTGATCATTTTAAAAAATAGTTGTTAGTCTTTTAAATTTTTTAAAATATTAATTAGTCCACCCTGAACCATTTTCTATAAGTTAAATTTCCTTTATTACCCTTTTGTAACTGTCTCAACACTTGTGAAACAGTTTAAAAAATCAATGTAATAACTATAAATTCCTTATTTTTAAGAATTCTAATCATCATTATCTTCTTCATAATTGTGGATAAGTTATTACAAATTTTTATACTGATTTATACACGCGTATGATTATTACCCACGTGATATGAATCTCAGTCCCTAGTTTTAATATTTTTTGAATTTCGATGACATTCGAAGCGTCAATCTAGTTTTAATATATAATTTTACAAAGAATATGAGAGAAAAAATAAGAATTGTAGTGGAAAATATTTAGTCTGGTTACAAAAATAAGGGTATTATTGTCACTTACAATACAAACGTTTGACTAACTACCATTTAGGATGAAACACATATTTTAAAATTGTCAAATACTAAACACTAATTAATTACTCCAATTTTCTGATTGAAATATACGGTAAGGGAACGTCTTCAAGCTGAGAACCTACGCAACTAAACTAACGTCTCCAGTTTTAGCGCATTCCATTTAATGAGATTCAACGTATTGACGGTAAAGATTGGTTTGTAGTACGTTTAACAGTAGTCCGAGAAATACTGGAACATGCTTTGAATAGCGTAATCCGTAGTAGATAGGGTGCAAGCATGAAAGCATCTATGAAGAATTATGCTACAGTATCTTCAAAGGCTAGCTCCGGTCATTGGATGGTCCTCTAATTCCTATCTTGAGATTTGCGCCATAAATCTTGAAAAAAAAAATTCGACCAAAAAAGTGCTTTAATTTCTCGTATTTTCTAGTTATATTCATTAAAAAAAATTTAAAACGATTTTTTAATCCGAACGTTGTTTAAATTAAAGTTGAAAGCACTCAAATTGTGTTTGATTGAAAAGTGCGATATACGTAAATGTGTTCTTTGGGATGAAAGAAATGATATTCGAGGAATTACGTTGAAAATTAACTATTTATCACATGTTTGTTGAATGAACAACCAATTTTTGTGGAATTTAAATTTACAAACAAATAGTAGATCTTGCCTTTTTTCGGCAAAACTCAATCGATTCCTAGCAGTTCCTGATCCGGTTCTCGAATATGTAAATACCATAGTAACCAAAAACGCCCAAATATGCTGGCGCTCCCGCTTCGCGGTTTGGGAGCGGGAGCGCCTTCGATCCGCGGTTCGAGAATTTTCGATCCGCGGTTCGAGAAATTTCGGAGCGCGGTTCGTGATTTTTCGGAGCGCGGTTCGTGATTTTTCGGAGCGCGGTTCCAGTTTTGGGAGCGCCTAATCAACAAAATGTCTATTTTTTTTTGGTTAAGTTTGTCCAAATGGACTAATTTTTTTGCATGTATGTTATTTATACTATTTGGATCATATTTTAAAAAAATTAGCTCAATCGGAGACTTATATCACTACAAACACGTAATTTAGACTTTATAGTGTGAATGAATGGCTGGCATTTAAAGTGATTTGTTTGGAGGGTTAGATATCTCTGATTGAGCTGATTTTTGGTGGACATCTTATAAATAATGATAATATTATATAAAAAAAATTAGATGATTTGAAGACGTCTAACTTGTAAAAAAAATTTGTTCAAAAATAACCTTATTAAGTGCCCTTAAAGCACACGTTATATGGTTGTATTTCTCACTTACTTTTTTGGACAGTAAAAATTTATTTTTTCCATAATAAAATATAATTAATATGAGAAACAATAAATTTTAGTTATTATATATATAGTATACTTTATAATTAACAAATACGAAAAAATAATATTTTTTAAAAAATAGAATATTATTACAAAAAATACTTAATAAAATTTAAAAATTATTTTACTAACTATTCAATGATTTTGTTAATAAAAATTTATTTAATAATCTAGTTAATCATAATCTAATCAATGGTAGTCAATTAAAACTTCAACTACGTGTGAGTAAGTTTGGCGCTCCGAAGGCGCTCCGAAGGCGCTCTGAGCCTTAAGCATTTTTAAATTTGGCGCTCCGACGCTCCCGCTCCGCGCTCTGGTTACTAAGGTAAATACCAGAACCAAGAAAATCGATCAATTGGTTTCACCAAAGATCAGTAGCATTGAATAACTAACATAAAAGAAAGATCTGGTATTGAAAGAAAGACTGATAAAATGATCCTTTACATAAATCTTCCCACCCAAAACAGGCACCAAAATCATGCATGAAACTTTCACTCCTTCGCCTTCAACATCTCATGAGCGTAAGCATCAAACATTCTTTCAGATGGGGTTTCACAATTTTTCAACTCTACAGATTAATTTACAATGCAGGATGATTCTGATTCTGATTTGCTGATCTATAACTGGAAGTAAACAACATGGTCAAAAAAAGACCTGCCGAACCTGTTCATTGTTCATCTTGTTGTGGTTGTGTTCCTGTTACACTGGTAAAACCTACAGGTGGCTATGTTTTTCCTTAAACGAAAATATAGCAAAAAGAACAAGATAATACGGTACCCAATCGCCATTAGAAACAACACCAGTAAATTTTCCCACTTTGCGTTTTCATTAGGAGAGATGTTGTACGCGCTACGAAGTGCCTGAAGCCCAGAAATGGTCCTTACCTGCCCAAGTGCAAATGAAGTCCCTACGTATTCATTCTCCAAAAGACCCTGCAATACAATATCATAGGCAACCAAGAAACCTCAGAAGATAGCATGGGTGGAAAACATGAATTTATTTCAATCGAAAAGATTTGAAAAACCAAAAACAAAAACAAAGAAACAACGATCAGGAGAGTGCTTGCCTGGATAGAGTAAGTGTGGAAAGCAATGTAGGACATTGGGTATATCCATACAGGTCTAGGCAATGTGTCCCGGATTCTGAAGTAGCCAGCAACAAGCATCATTAACACCTGAAAAATAAACAAACATTAGCAGTTAGACTCAAAGGGCCTGAAATTATTGACAGTAAAGGAACTGGTCGGAACTCTATTGACAAGAGCACACAACTAATAACCGCCACATTTAGATGAAGTCCACTGAGTCGATATGAACACTAACTTAAGGCTAAGCAACTTGTGTCAGGAACCAAAAACTGAAACAACTCATCAAAGTTGCACAGAAGCAGGAAAACTCTCGAATTTAAGTTCGCAAGTTGTTGGTTACGAGAGTAGCACTCACCTGTACAGACACCACAGTTAAAATGCTCCAGAAAATATCTTGCCAAATAGATGCGACAACCAGCATGAGTCCTTCATTCACTAAGAGACACATGAAGAGATTCAGCACAAAGTACATCAACAAGCTGAACTCGTCCCGCAGCCCAACAAGGAAATAGAAGACAAGGCTCGACGAAATGGAGATTAGGAACAGGAAGGGGATGCTGGAAAGAAGGTTCCCAAGAAGGAAAACCAATGTTCCCGAATGCTCATTTGATTGCTCATGGGTATATATCTGCAATAAGGGGAAAAAACAGATCATTTTACTTTGAAGAAAAGCTTAAACAACTATAGCAAGTATTAATTTATTATTTACATAGAAATAGAAGTTTCTCAAAGATTAAATGCTTACAAGTAAAAGCATTTTTACAAACATTGACCTCCTTCCCTAATGATTACTGAGCAACCTACATAAACCTGGTGCAGAGCACATTTTATGTCTGTCATTTGTTATTCAGTCATTGGGACAAGGTTTTATATTTCTCTTTGGTACTTTGTTATTATTTACAGAACAAGTACAACAGAAATATTTCCATCTTATTTGGTCAGAAAATTATCATATATTTAAGTCAGCTGGTAGTTCTTTATTTCGAATGGGTGTAATGTGAGTATCAATCTTGGTTTTTCAGTACTTTCGATGACTCGTGGAAATATTAAAATATAGTAACCACAATTCAGAAAATATTTATAGTAGTATATAGCCAACTTAAAAGTGACGTTGAGGCCATTTTTGCCAACCTTCCAAAACTAAGTTTTTTTATAAGTAAAACATATAATCAAAATTATAAATTCTTTTTCTAATGAAAGGTGTATTTGGCAGTTAATACTTAAAGTATTAGATAACTCAATTCTAGCATTAAAACACATTGAATACTATTACTCGATGTCAAATAACATTAGGAAAAAAGGGCACTCAAGATTACCTTGATTTCTTTAATAATGGCCGGCAATCCAGCAATACTTAGCATTGAAGTAAATGATACAAATACAAATATAGCTGCAACTCTCACCTGCAATTGGAGTGAGGTAAAAGTTAAAGAAAATGCCTGTGATGACACAAGTAATTTCTGTATTTCTTTTTTTTTTTAGCAAGAAGTCTAATTTATGTATCAAATATAGAATGTTTAACGTTGCTGCATACAAATGCATGTCTCTGCACAACATGACAATACAGAGACGACCTTAAAGAAAAAAAAAAACACTATGAAAAGATCTTGGATGCTCTTGCAATGTGCATGCATTAACCATTCGTATCCATGAATACAGTGGGGTCCGTCAAGCAGAAGTAATGAACTTTTTTTTTTGTCATCTTTCTGTTGCATGCACAAAAGTTCTCTATGTGTGAGCTAATGAAGCAAGTTTACCAGCTTATCATCTTCAGTGTGGCAAGTTCATCTTCCACAAGTCACTTTTTCAAAATTTAAAAGCTAAAATATTTCAAGGACAGTTATTCATAGAGGTGTGGTAGGGTACGAGTCTGACACTGACTTTTTGAAAACGGCAAGAAATTCTGACACTATGACTTTGGAAATGGACAAGGAAAATATCCACATGGCCAACCGGTAGGGTCCTCTATCATTTGAATAATCCGGATGGATTGAACACATCATCTGTCCACATGGCAAGAAAAGGTAAAATTCCTCATAAGGTGACATGGTGTCACCAGAAACTGAGGCAATAGCCAATGCATTTTGACAAACTGGTATACTATATTGTCATAGTAGAATGATAGTTAAGTACATGGAGAAAATGAATTTTTCATTTTTTATGAATTTCATCCCTAACTTAATGCGATATAAAAGCATTCAATTGTAAGGAACTCACCACTACAGACGACAAGGAATGCCCTAGGTTGGCAAATATTGTACCAACACAGAGTGAGAAAAGCATACAAAGAATCAAACGTAGCCAAAAATATTTCCACTCCCTCGACATGATTAATAATGACCTCCATGTCAAAACTGCAATCCGTGTAGCATTGCTAGCCTTGCCTCTACTTTTGAGAAGCGGACCTTCCTACAGAAAGCAATAGCGGATAAATATGAGATAACACAGACCAAAAGGTCAGACAAGCAAAAGTATATATGCAATACATAGTGCCTTTCTTTTACTCTTTACATCTAGGCCCATTTAATGAGCCGACTTAATTTTTTGTATAGATTGGAACTGTAATGTATTATTACATTTTCCATCCAAACATAGAAATAAAGACTAGGAATCATACATGTAGTTTAAAAAGGAAAGAAGACAAAGAAAGAAATTGAATAGATAAGACAAATCAAATGAGCATCTTTAGTAGCTAAGGAGAAAACTATACTATCAAACAAAAGCAATAAATTGTCAGTACTAGAATGGTAATAGTTGCACCTTGTCAGTGAGTCTTTGTATCATAGACTCGACTTCAGCAGCATCATTTGATCTATATGTTGCTTCAAGAGTACGTATCGCAACAGCAGTGTCCATATTGACTGATGAAAAATCCCCATGGTCATCCTGCCAAATTTCTTCTCATCTTCGTCATGTATATATAGAAGAATCATTTGCATTACAGATATAACTATTAGCAACCATCACGCAAGTGATAGGAACAAAAAAAAGAAAACCAGAGAAGATGATGAATGCAAGTGCACTACACCCAAAAAGAAGAAAGATAAAGTGCTCAACCAAAATTATCCGCATGATGAATGGTTTGGATCTGCATTCTGCAGAACATAGTGATAGACTGATAGCTCCACTACTCTGATCCTAGAATTCCCAAAAGATTTACCTGCCAATTTTTACACATGGCAATGATCCTGTCAAAGTCAGTATTTATTGCACGTAGAAAGTGATCAGAGGGACTTTGCATAATTGGGCAAGGAAATCCAGCATTTGAGAAGTGCTGCATCACAAAGAGAAAACTGCCAAGTTAGTTTTTGAAGATCAGTAAAGCAAGTGATGCTAGTTGTATTAGGAAATGGCTCCCGTGTTCTGAAATATCAAGTTGTTTATGCAAATAATTAAAGAAGATAAAAAAAAAAGATAAATAAAATGTATCAGATCCATAAAATATCCACCTGCAGACAAGCCAATGTTTCTCCAAAAAACAGTGTATTTCCATTAGAAAGCAGACAAATCCGGTCAAAGAGGCCAAATACTTCTGTGCTGCTCTGGTACATTGTGAAAATAATAGTGCATCCTGTGCTCGCTAGTTTCTTCAAAGTCACCATCATCAGAAGTGCAGATACACTGAACAGAAGAAACATAAATGTTAAATTAAAATTGGACAATCAGGATACTAAGCAAATACATACAGTCAGGTTACAGTTGAAGGGGGTAACAAAGAAAAAAAGAAGGTCCTCAACTAGGCGATGTATATCAAACTTGCAGTATCAAACATTGTGCTTCAGCAGGGGGGGCACTCACCCATCACTGAGCCCCACTAAGACATCTCTTCGGCCAAGATTCAACCTATCATATGACCCTAACCTATGGTACTTGCCCACTCGGATATGGCACCGACATGGAAGTGATACGGAGTCGAGACATGCAACAATTGCACTTATATTGAAGTATCGGTACAGTCTTACAGATCTGGCAGTATTGCACCATGGTGACGTTTCCAGGTAAACTAGAAACTATGATTTTCCTCAGTCAGAACTTACGGTATTTCCTACATTCCCATGGTTCTACCTCCTGCATTTGATCTTTTTGTCTTCTTTTTTTATTGGTTACCCCTTGCATGTAAGCCATGCACCCACTTCAGTTGTTAGACCATTCCTAGGTCTATCAGTGATAATCTTAAGAAATCCTTGATAAAATTCACACTATCAAAACTTAAAATGGGTAAGAAAGTCAGAAATACCTGTCAAGATGATAAAGAGGTTCATCTATAAATAAGACGTGTGGCCTCATCACAAGTTCCCTGGCAATACTGATACGCCTTCTCTCACCGCCAGGGAGACCCTTCATAAAACAGTGGCCACCAATCAGCTTGTCTGCATAATCACCTAACGACATAGCAAGGATGGCATCCTCCACCAAACTCTTCTTTTGAGAGAAGAAACCAGGAAGTTGTAGAAGTGCCGAGTAGTATAACATCTCCCGGACAGTTAGGGACCCAATTAATGTGGTTTCCCTGTCAACATATCCCTGCAAAATCAAAAAAAGGAACTCGTTTGAACACCACCAGGACCTGCAACGATATCCTATGCATGAAAAAGTATGACGCATAAAGAATGTATATGACTAAACACAGATGATGAATAATTGCATCAGGACAAAAGGAGATCACACCACTGATGAACAATTGCATCTGGAGGTCTACACTTGTGGGATCAGAATGCACAAAAGGAAGGTTTTTTCTGTCTTCACACTATTGGGTGATGCATTAATTCAGTACCTTAACTCCATAAATGAAAGCATCAAAACAATTAAGCTCCAAATAAGTTCTTGACGACAATAAAAGAAGGTATTACTATCATAAAATGAGCTAAACACGAATTAATGTGGAAAAATAGAAAATGATATTACAAAGTGAGCCTAAAGTCACTGCGCACAGTTGGATCTTAAAACCCCGATATGTCTTTCATTCAAGATTCAAATTGAAATAACCAAAGCCTTTGGTTTCGGGTCAAAGAGTTTAAACCTCCAGAATTACATTCCCTTGTCTGATCCTCAATATCCCAATATCACAAATATAAATAAATGAAGAAATAAGAGTAGGAAAAAAGAAAAACCATGAAATAGCACAGAACAAATATCCAGATGCCTGAATATATGAACAAAATCACAGATAAACAATGTAATTGAGAACTTACATAGGACCCATATGGCAAGCGCGATTTTGCCCCATTCACGAAAACTTCACCATACATTTTAGCTGAATCACGCAATCTTCCTAAAATGATCATAAATACACAAAAAAATGGTACAGATTTAAACCTCCACAATATAAACTAAAAACCACTAATTCAAACACCAAGATGTTACGCAAGACAAACCTGCAATGGCCCTTAGAAGTGTAGATTTGCCAGATTTAGCAGGACCCATTATAACCGTGAGCGTCCCTGGCAAAGCATAACCATTTGAACTCTTTACAACCTTATCAGAGTATTTCCTTTTACCCTTAATAGTAACTGTCAAATCCTTCCAAACAACAGAAGCCCCCGCTATTTTTCTTACAGCAACAGAAGTTTCTTGCAACGATAAAGACGGTAACGATCCACTGTTAAGCTTCGAGAGAGCCGGTGACACCGAATTAGTAACAACATTGATGGAATCACCTCCTTCATCAACTTGTTCATCAATCTCTGTGTCTTCCCATTCAGGTGAATCCTCAAATGAGATTGGTTGTCTTAATAAACCTGATTTTCTCAAGTAGAAAAGACCACTAGAAGGTACTCTATTCGTTGGACTACTTGCTGATGAAGATGATGATCGATAGTTATCAGATTGAGACTGTATTTCTTCCATTTTTCACCAAACTCAAGCAATCAAAAAACTCACACCAAAGATCTCATTTATTATCTAGTTGAAATAAACTTCAACACCGAAAATGAACAGAACTTCAACCCAAGAAAAGGAAAAGAGACAAAACCCTAATTAAAGCCCTAAATCTGAGTTCAAAATGAAAAACCTCTTACACACTCCAACACTGAAGAAGAACTTTTCTATTCTAAAGCTTTACTAATGGACCCCAAGAAGAAAGAGAGTAAGACACACACAGAGATGAAGAGAGAAACAGCTGGATCTGAGGAGAGAGAAAGAGAGAGTGAGGAGTGAGAAAGACTGAAAGAGAGTGTCATGTAATGAGTAGTAGCAACAAGAGTGTTGTTTTTTTTTTCATTTTTGTTTTGGACTTTTTGACCCGCTTTTTCCGTTTTGACGTTCTTGTCCTTCCATTCTAGTTCTGGCGCGGAATCTCTTTGGGCTTTACTGTACACTCACCTGGGCAATCGTAATCTTTGGGCCCACTCGCAGATTTAAGGACCCTACTTAACTAAAATTCGACGTTATCTAAATTTTCTCCTAATTTATAAATTTTTAAATTAATTTCATATCTACCTAAAATTGATCACGAGTCCTTTTTAGAAATAGAAAAAACAGAAATGCTCTTGGGACCTCATTTGAATTGCACTTGAATTTTATGGATTCATGTGAGTTTTGTTTGACTGCACTTGAATTTTATGGAATCAGGTGAGTTTTGTATAACCAAAGCAAAATTCATTGTTTGTACGCAATTCGTTTTATAAACTTGGTGATCAAAAATAAATAATCTTTGCAATCAAATATGCTTTTACTATTCAGTGTTGCTATTTGGATCAACCGTTTTACAAAATAGATGTCACACACTTATGTGGCATGATGGGTCCACTTCCACATAAGTTGGACACTCCCTCAAAACACCTTTGGGAAAGAAAAGTTGTGAGTCTCACTATGCCACATAAACGCGTGGCGTTGTTTTGTAGAAGCATCAGTCTAAAAAGCTTTATTATTTACTCTTTTGATTGCTACAATTTTTATGACCAGTGCATTTTTTGGACCGACTGAAATCCCAACTATCTACCCGACAGAAACATGGCATGTGGAATGACGTAAAAAAAAAAACAGCTCAAATTACTTCCATCCGACCAAAAAGTTTTTTATCTCATGACATGCTAGAATTATCGAGTCACAAAACCTCAAACTTTTGTTGGTTGGTGGAGTTTTGGTAAGTAAAAGAAACTTCCATTTTAAGATTCATAGAATCATAATTGTGTATTATAATTAATTATAATCCCGTGTTAAATACTGATATTCTTATTCAAGTCTCACCCGTTTTGTCTACCCAAACTATGTGCCCCACCTAAATGCTTTGCTTGTTCATCAGTTCACAAAATCTGAAATTGTTAGAATGTTTCATTCTTCAGATTCGGATGGGCTCGGCGAAAAAGGTGGACCAATCATTCATGGTAGTGGGCCCAGATCGAACAGCGTGGCAAAACACGGGATTTGCTGTTCGGTAAACGTTAGCTAACATTCTACCAATCATTAAAATATCTATATAATAAATCAGGGAAGACTTTTGTTTATGTTAGCCATCAATGGTTGAGAAACATCTTCACAAGACCATCCAACGGTTGAGATCAGTCCTCTCTCACCATCAATCCCACCATCTTCACTTTCCCGCCCGACAAACTCCCTCCCTTTTCTCATAATTTTCAAAAACCCTCCCACTATCACATCAAATCCTCCAACACCTCATCCTCTCATTAATTGCTGAAGATGTACTGCTTGGAGAGAGAAACAACAATCCAACGGTCCCACTAGACACTCTTTGAATCCAACGATTCACCCCATCTCACCAAACACCAATCCCATTACATTCCTCTGAAAAATGTACTGTTTAGAGAGAGAAACAACAAAGCATGCTGAAATGTATTTATTTGATTAAATGAAATAGGTTGAATACTATTTCTGGTCCCACCTTATTTGCATTGCTAAGAAGTAATGCCTAAATTCTATAGAACACTAGGATAACATTTCTATTGAAAACAGACTAATACATACTTTAGAATATAATAACTTATTGTTTTATTTGTGAGAGGAGCAAGAGGTTTTACCCAATTACAATAATATTGTTTTTCATGTGGTTGACAGAGTTGGGAGAAAATGATTGACTGCAGTAGATGTGGTCAACTTAAGTGTAAGCATTTTTAATTTCTCTTTTCTCATGCATATTTGGGATCTCTTTTAAAATTGATACTATGCTAAAGTGTTGAACACCGACTATGTTAAAGTGTTGTACAGTTCAGTGAAGGAAGATGACGTATTGGAAATTGTGGTGTGGGTAGAATTGCTGTTGAAAGGAAAGGCAGAAGGCTAGAGCTAGGTAGTGATTGTTGAGATTAAGCTGTGTTATGAAGAGGTAAATTAAATAACACGCCACTTAATTTGCCAAATCACACGCGCATAGCGCGTGTGAAGAGGCAAACGCGGTATTGCCCCGTGCCGGAGGCACGGGGTTATACCTAGTATATATATACGAGTCTGGATATCTATACTATTAGTTAAGAGAATGGAGTTTTTTGACGTTTTTTACTTTTGGTATCCTTGAAAAAATTATTTTTTGTTAAAGTTTAACTTCACTTTGAAATGGTATAATGGTCATCTTTTATTCCTGAAAAAAGGATAAATTAGTAATTTTATTCTCACCAAAACATAACAGAATCACTATTGCGAAGGAAATTAGATCTCTTCCATGATTTTCTCTAACTTTCACGTTTCTGTCCGTAACATGCAATATCACAAAACCAGTGTAAGGAATAAACCCACTGTGAGGAACACGTACAACGTACGTGCACTATTTTTCTAATGTACAGGCTTAAATGTACAGGTTAGATGTACAGCCTCTTATAGGACCCACATGAGGTTGATCTAAGGGCCGAGGTTTTTTAAAAATGTTCTCCTCATCATGTAGATCATCTTCACCAAAAATTAGTAAATTCTAAGGGTTCTAGCCCCACTAAAAGTTGTCTATTTTTCTCATCGTTCATTTCTCACCGTTAATTTTTAATCAAATTTCGATTAACGTTTGGTGGGGCTAAAAGTTTTCAAATGGGCTGATATTTGGTGAAGATGATCTACATGATTAGAAAAATATTTTCACAAAACTTCCGCCCTTAGATCAACCTCATGTGGGCTCCACGAGAGGTTGTACATATAGCATGTACATTTAAGCCTGTACATATATCCAGACTATATATATATACTAGGTATAACCCCGTGCCTCCGGCACGGGGCAATACCGCGTTTGCCTCTTCACACGCACTATGCGCGTGTGATTTGGCAAATTAAGTGGCGTGTTATTTAATTTACCTCTTCATAACACAGCTTAATCTCAACAATCACTACCTAGCTCTAGCCTTCTGCCTTTCCTTTCAACAGCAATTCTACCCACACCACAATTTCCAATACGTCATCTTCCTTCACTGAACTGTACAACACTTTAACATAGTCGGTGTTCAACACTTTAGCATAGTATCAATTCTAAAAGAGATCCCAAATATGCATGAGAAAAGAGAAATTAAAAATGCTTACACTTAAGTTGACCACATCTACTGCAGTCAATCATTTTCTCCCAACTATGTCAACCACATGAAAAACAATATTATTGTAATTGGGTAAAACCTTTTGCTCCTCTCACAAATAAAACAATAAGTTATTATATTCTAAAGTATGTATTAGTCTGTTTTCAATATAAATGTTATCCTAGTGTTCTATAGAATTTAGGCATTACTTCTTAGCAATGCAAATAAGGTGGGACCAGAAATAGTATTCAACCTATTTCATTTAATCCAATAAATACATTTCAGCATGCTTTGTTGTTTCTCTCTCTAAACAGTACATTTTTCAGAGGAATATAATGGGATTGGTGTTTGGTGAGATGGGGTGAATCGTTGGATTCAAAGAGTGTCTAGTGGGACCGTTGGATTGTTGTTTCTCTCTCCAAGCAGTACATCTTCAGCAATTAATGAGAGGATGAGGTGTTAGAGGATTTGATGTGATAGTGGGAGGGTTTTTGAAAATTATCAGAAAAGGGAGGGAGTTTGTCGGGCGGGAAAGTGAAGATGGTGGGATTGATGGTGAGAGAGGACTGATCTCAACCGTTGGATGGTCTTGTGAAGATGTTTCTCAACCATTGATGGCTAACATAAACAAAAGTCTTCCCTGATTTATTATATAGATATATATATAACATTAGTAGATAGCTAAAACCTGGTGTACTGTAGTCGTTAGCTAATACATTATCCCCATTTATAACTTTGTTCATAATTTAGTCTAAGGTAGTGAGAATCTAAGAATTCAATCCAAAACTCAACGGATCTATAAATGTTTGGATGGAGAGAGAATAATGGGGTTTTTAATTGGGTTTGAATCGTGGGCGCTACGTGGGACAAAACGATATCATTTTTATATTTTTTATTTATTTTAATAACTTAAAAAATTTACTTTTTTATTATTTTTTTTGTATTTTTTGGATCATTTGATGGTCTTTTTTATTTTATTAACTTTTAAACGTTTTTTCTATTTTTTATTACTTTTTTTAATTAATATTTTTAACAAAACGATTATTAGATGGTTCAAACATAGTTTTAAAGTTGAAAACGATCAAATAATTGTTCCACTAACAATCTATTAACTAATGTAAAGTTGTTTTGATTCCACTGAATTCACCCTTACATCCCACAAATCTTCACAAATCTTCCATTCCTTTCAGCTCCATATTCTAAAATTTGACAACAAAGGTATTACCCACCCCATATTCATGATCGACATTTTTGTGCACTAATGATGCGAGTGCCAGCATTGGGAGTTTTTACGCATGTAAGCGAGAGCGTATCGATTTATGTTATATTTACATTAGAAAAATAAAATTTTGAAATCTCAATGGAGTTTGAATTAATGATCACAACTCAACTACCCTATCTCCTCCTGCATTCTTTCATTTTTGGAGAGAATGTGATAGTTGGCCTAATTTATAGAAAAAAAAATAAAAAACAAATATATCTTAGTTTGACGTTAGCATTTATATATGCAAGGCGGGGCCTACTTTTCACGTGCCCTAGAATAAAATCTTTGATGGGCCTGAAAACACAATCATATAACAACAAAATTAAACAAATTCTTTTTCAGAATACAGAATAAAAAATAATTTGAAAAAAAAATAAAAATTCAGCAGAGTAGCTGAAGTTGATAGGGGTAGAGTACCCAATTGGAGATTGCCATCTGTACAAAGAAATGGTGATCTCACTTTATAAGTACACATGGCAGTCTCTTATTGGGTACTGGTTACATGCCAGACAATAGCTCCACATCTTTTATCATGTTTGTTCACGTGGATTGATCTAATCTTGTTGGGCCTTTCGACCCATTTGGTTTGATTATTTGTGTCGGTATTTACTGACTCGAAATAAGGTCCCTCATGATAGTCCTATCAACTAGAGTCTAGTACCGAGTCTTGATCGGATGGATCGGACTTTTATGGGCTTGGACTAGCCTGAATCGTAGTGGTCCCACTGGGCCATTTAATAAACAAGTAAGGCTTGGGCTTGGTGTTTATTAAATCTCTCTCTATAACTGCAAGCCAACTCAAGCCCTAGGTTGGAAGCTGGCCCAGAGGCCCACCCACCTAAGCTACCAACACACAAAGGCTTAAGTTCAGCCCAACCCACCATTATAGCCCTGTCCCCTATAATTATTATGAATTATTATTTGCACTAATAATTTGTTTGGATGAAGGATTTTGAGTAGGGATTTTGTAGGGTTGGTGGAAAACTAGTTAGAAATTATATTATAAATCTAATTAATTTTACACCAAATCCTTAAACCCCACAAAATTCTTAATTAAAATCTCTCGTCCAAACAAACCATAAGCAAATACCACCTAGTCTGTACTCTCTCCACGAAAAAGATTTAGTGCTCGCAGTTTGCACTGCAAAAAAAATATATTTATTATGTGATTAAAATTTAGAAAATAATAATAATAATAAATTATTCTTTCACTTGAATGGGGGCAAAGGGGAAGAATATTACATTCTTTTAACACTATATATATCATCATAAGTGGGAAAGAAATTAAAAAACAAAAGAATATCTACCAAGTGAATATCATCAAGCAAAAAGTAAAAGCTAATAAAAGAACTAGTTCATGATCTCACTCTCACTCATAGTATCTATAAGACTTACCACCTTGTAAAGGAAAAAAAAAAATTAGAGGAATAAACAAGCATAAATTAAATTAAAAATACAACAGATGAAAACAACAGAAAAAATAGTTCTGTTTTTTTTTTTTGGAATGCACTCCATGGAAATAATAATAACAAAATAACCTAAATAAAAAATTGAAAATAACATTTATTTTTTTATAGTTAGAATACTTGTTAACTTCTAAATTTAGCAAATGAAATAATGGGTGGAAGCAAATGGTATATAAATTTAAGTTTTATGGGTATCATTTTATATTAGTTAGAAAACATGGAACCATTGATAAAAAAAAATGTGGACCATTTCCCAGTTAGGCTTTGCAAATATTTGATAAATGTTTTATGAGTTACTAAACTAAACAAAAATAATAAACTACCATTAATCTAAGACAGTGCATAATACATGTGCTCCATTGGTACATACACAAAGAGTACTCTAAAAAACAGTATTTTTTTTAACCAGGTTAGCAACCCACGTAATGTGGTAGTTGATATGGAGTAGTACTCAAAGATTTTGTTTTGATTAATTTAAGCATTTCAGTTGCCCAGGGCCATTATTTTTTTTTTCTTTAGAAGAGTATGGATCTTGAATTGAATACAATTTTCTTTATTAATATGGTATGACAAGGGAAGTTAAATTTTTGCAGTCATGGTATTGTTGTGTATGTTTGGTCTATATAATTAATTTTAGCTCCGTAGTAGTGTGCTTTCTTGCGTCAGTGGTGGTGAGATTTTATGTACCCGATGTCCTTTCTTGTGTTATTGGTGGTGAATTTTCTGGCGTCTACTATTAGCGATTTTCATGCGCTTCTTACTCACTCTTTTATAGTGTATCTCTTCTTGGTGTAATTTAGGCATTACTCATTTACTCCCGCCTATAAATAATAATAAAAATGATGTTAAAAGAGTTCTTCAAAATACTGGGGGGATGGACTAGATTGTTTAAGTTATAGGTGGATTTAATTTTACTTAGGGGATGGTCATCTAAAAATGGGTTTATATTTTTCCACACAACCTAAAAAAACCCAACCTTAAAAAACATACCCCAACAAAAAATAAACTCACCATCTCCACCTCCCGCCACCACTACTCCACTGCCGACCACCACCACCACCACCTTCGGCCACTACCGTTACTTCTTATTCTTTCTTATTCTTTTTTCCTGCTTTAACCTCCACCTCCTACTCCTTTATTTCCACTCCATCACGTATTCACCGCCCCCTCTCTTGCATCGATCGGAGATGACCTATTAACCTCTCTCCATCTCACCTCCTCTATTTCTCTCCTACTCCCTCTATCTCTGCCCATCTTTATCTCTATCTCTATCTCTCTCACTTTTACCTCTTCAAATTTGATAAAAAAATTCAGATCTGGATTTTTTTTTTCCTTCTCTCCCCACCAATCACTACCTCCTCCCTCTTTATCTAGCTCCTCCATCTTTCTCTCTACCCCCCTTCCTAGCCCCTCTCTCTATCTATTACCTTTGCCTTTTTTGAATTTTTTTTCTTTTCAGGTGGCTGGCGGCGGCAGTAGTGGTTGTCAACAGTGGAGAAAGAAGAAGTAGTTATGCTTTTTTTTTTTCTTTTCACTCGCAATGGAAGTGGCCTTCAGTGGAGGAGTGGTGAAGATGAAGATGATGGTGATGCTCATAGAGGTGGGTTGTACTATTTAATTTTAGTGAGACAAAGAGAGAAAGTGGGTGTTAAGTTAGTTTTCCCCCACACCACGGATGGTAAAAATGAATAATAATTTAGATGAGGGATTTTTGGCTAAAAGTCCATTTAAATTGTCCATTTTCGGGTATTTTGAAGAAGCATAATGCTTAAACCGCACCCCATCCCAAAGTGATATGAATTTCGTCGTAATGCTAAAAGTGATTTTTGGCAAATTCCTACAAAAGGATAATCCAACGGTCAATATGTTTCACATATCCTTGTAATACGCACCCCCATCCTAAAGTGATATGAATTTTGTCATAAATTGTGCCTTTTGTACCAAATTTTGTAGCAAATTCTGGACCCTTAGCACTGCCGTTTGAAGAACTCCTTAAACCGCATGAAAAAACAAACAAGTCCACGTGGACCCAGCGTAATTAGCACCTACAGACGCCTTTTTGTTGCTTACCAAAAAAACTAATACTTTAGTTTCCCAAATAAAATAGAAAAAGCCAAAAAACAAAGCAATTGATACCGTCAGCCAGGGAATATCATCATCCCTCATTCCACACCGTTGGAATTTGCTCGATTAAAACCATTTGCAATACGGAGTCTTGGACCTATTAGTAGACCCGAGCTGACATTATTAATCTCCGGAAAAAAGATTAAAAGGGAAAAATATATTAGATATTCGATTAATTCTATTTCTTCTCTAACAAGAAATAAAACCGGATATTATAAATACAAGTACCACTCTATTAACTCTTCTATGACCTTACTTTCTTCTTCTGCTTCATCTTATTTCTCTTACACTTTCTGTTCTTCTCTGTTACTTAACCTAATCGAAGATGAGTAACGTAGCTGAATCTTCAGACCCGTAAGACCCTTTTTCTTTGATTTGCTTATTTTGGTTGTTTTAATGGCTTGTTCGTGGTAGTTTTTTTTTTTTGCTTGTTTTAGTGCAAGTTTGGTGGGTTTTGGTTGAAAATTTGGGGTTTTATGTGAATTTTACAGGAAAGGAGCGAAAAGGGATTTTAGTACTGCAATACTGGAACGTAAGAAAGCGGCAAATCGGCTTGTCGTCGATGAAGCCACCAACGATGATAATTCGGTGGTTTCATTGCACCCAGAAACCATGGATAAATTGCAGCTTTTCCGTGGTGATACTATACTGCTTAAGGTAACTTGGTTGATTATATGTTCTGTTTGAATTCTTCGAACTATGTAGATGTAGATGTTATTTTTATTTTTTATTTTCTTTGTTGAATGGTTAGGGTTTCCGATTGATGATAGTTTAGTTATTTTCTAGTCTTCAGCACAATTAATTTTGTAAACAGGGTGGGTTTTATCTTAGGATTCGTGGAAACTAGGGTTTCTGGGGTTTTGAGTTTTTAGGTTTTAGAGCTACAAGGGGTGATGATTTTCTTTCTTGTAGAGGTACTTACCTTGTCATTAATGGGTTTCTTTTTTATTTCATGACCACTAATAATGGTTTTTTTCCCTTTCTATAGTTGTTTATTAATTTGAATTTCTTAGTTTATAAAGGAGCACAGAAGGGTTTGTAAAAAATTGGGATTATAGTGGAAAATTGGAAATAGAGCCTGGCTTCTGTAATTAGTTGTTGTTTTTATGCTGTTTGTAGTTTTGTTTTGAGTTAGTTTTCTAGTTAGGCATTCTTTAAAAGGAATTTGAAACTGTATATTTTCTAGTCTACTAGTGGGAGTGGGATTTTGAATTTTTTTTAAGATGGGTTTGTTTGTTTTGTTTATCTTTGCCCCCTTGTTGTTGGTTTTCAGGGCAAGAAAAGGAAGGATACCATCTGCATTGCTCTTGCTGATGACACATGTGACGAACCGAAGATCAGAATGAATAAAGTTGTTCGATCAAATCTGAGGGTTAGGCTTGGTGATGTTGTTTCAGTCCACCAATGCCCTGATGTGAAATATGGGAAACGTGTGCACATACTGCCTGTAGATGATACCATTGAGGGTGTTACTGGAAATCTGTTCGATGCGTATTTGAAACGTGAGACTCTCTACCTGCCTTTTAGCACACCTATATTCTCTTTGTATGTCTTACAAGTTGATTATATATCTGTTGTTTCGTGAAGCATTATTCTCCACTTGTTTCCAGATTTAGCTTTACTAAGACACAATCTATTTTTCGATCTTGAACTTATGTCTATATACTTCATACCTTTATATCCATCTTACATGAAAATTGTGCATGCTGTTCTTATCCTTTGAATAATTCTTAGAGGATTCTACCAGTTACATGATGCCAGATTGATGGTGTATAGTTTCCAACATTTGGTTTTTTTCCTGCCGAAGTATGGTGCCTTCTTGCAAGGCACAAAATTGTTTATTGAACTGCTTTAGCACACTTTGCTAGTCCTATCTTTGTGTTTCAGTGTTTGGGTTACACTGAAATATGATCCTACAGTCATGTGGTCCCACCCTCCAACCTTGCTTCCTACTTTTAACTTTTCAAGTGGTGTAAGAATTGAATTGTAGCCTTTTTGCTTTTATCATCTGAAAGACTGAGAGCATAACTATGAATGGTTCTTTTTGCCATTTGTTTTTTCTTGATTTTTTACCATTTGGTTAGTTTTTGGTTTTTCTGTTTTAGTGTTGAGGTTTGTCAGAATAATGACTTAGCTAGGTAATTATTTTCTTGGTAAAATACATTCACATTCATGTTGCATGAACTAGTTTGTCCTCTCCAACGTATGTATTTGCAGCTTATTTCATGGAGGCATATCGGCCAGTTAGGAAAGGTGATCTTTTCCTTGTGAGAGGAGGGATGCGAAGTGTGGAGTTTAAGGTCGTTGAGACCGACCCTGCAGACTACTGTGTAGTTTCTCCTGATACCGAGATCTTTTGTGAAGGAGAACCAGTGAGAAGAGAAGATGAAGATAGATTGGACGAAGTTGGATATGATGACGTAGGTGGTGTGAGAAAGCAGATGGCTCAGATCAGAGAGTTAGTGGAGCTCCCGCTTAGGCATCCCCAGCTTTTTAAGGCAATTGGTGTTAAACCACCAAAGGGTATTTTACTTTATGGACCTCCTGGTTCAGGAAAGACGTTGATTGCCAGAGCTGTTGCAAATGAAACTGGTGCCTTCTTCTTCTGTATTAATGGGCCAGAAATTATGTCCAAGCTGGCTGGAGAGAGTGAGAGTAACCTTAGGAAGGCATTTGAGGAGGCTGAGAAAAATGCACCTTCTATCATTTTCATTGATGAGTTAGATTCAATTGCTCCAAAACGAGAGAAGACGCACGGCGAAGTTGAGAGGCGGATTGTTTCTCAGCTGTTGACACTTATGGATGGCTTAAAATCCCGTGCTCATGTTATCGTCATGGGGGCAACAAATCGGCCGAACAGCATTGATCCTGCTTTAAGGAGGTTTGGAAGGTTCGATAGGGAAATTGATATTGGTGTTCCAGATGAAGTTGGGCGTCTTGAGGTCCTTCGCATCCATACGAAGAACATGAAGCTTGCTGAAGATGTAAGCCAAATACTTAATTTTCAATTTTATCTGCTTCAAATGTATATTCTCTTGTTTCTCTTTTCTTATATAGGAGCTAATTTTTTTGTCATGGTTTCCACTGTGCAGGTTGATTTAGAAAGGATTGCAAAGGATACTCACGGGTACGTTGGTGCTGATCTTGCAGCTTTGTGTACTGAATCTGCACTGCAGTGCATCAGAGAAAAGATGGATGTGATTGACTTGGAAGACGAAACCATAGATGCTGAAATACTAAACTCCATGGCTGTTACAAATGAGCACTTCTCAACAGCTCTAGGAATAAGCAACCCCTCTGCTCTGCGTGAAACAGTGAGTGGATCTGGGAATCTTCACCATAAGCATTTTCTTTTAATGAAAAGCAAATCCTCCTTAAATCGTCTAACTCTTTTTCTCTTGAGCAGGTTGTTGAAGTGCCGAACGTCAGCTGGGAAGACATTGGAGGGCTTGAAAATGTCAAGAGGGAACTTCAAGAGGTAATTTCGAACTTGGGACTGGTTGTTAGCTTCTTTCTACTAGTGCTACTTTCTTGTATGTTGCTTACTGACTTTTTTATTTGTACGTACTGTTTTATAGACTGTCCAATATCCTGTGGAGCATCCTGAAAAGTTCGAGAAGTTTGGTATGTCGCCTTCGAAAGGAGTTCTATTCTATGGCCCTCCTGGATGTGGAAAAACACTATTGGCAAAGGCAATTGCAAACGAATGCCAGGCAAACTTCATTAGTGTCAAGGGTCCTGAGTTGCTCACAATGTGGTTTGGAGAGAGCGAAGCTAACGTTAGAGAAATTTTCGACAAGGCCCGCCAATCTGCACCATGTGTCTTGTTCTTTGATGAACTTGACTCCATTGCTACTCAGGTTTGCAGTTTTTTTTCCTTTGGGTAACCCATCTTTGGTTCTTGGTCTCATATAGCATGTGCATTGACTCGAAAGTGTTTTTCTTGCAGAGGGGGAACAGTGTTGGAGATGCAGGTGGTGCTGCTGATAGGGTTTTGAACCAACTTCTGACTGAAATGGATGGAATGACTGCAAAGAAGACAGTGTTTATAATTGGTGCCACCAACAGGCCAGACATTATTGATCCTGCATTGCTAAGGCCAGGTCGTCTCGATCAGTTGATCTACATTCCTTTACCAGATGAAAGTTCTCGCCATCAAATTTTCAAGGCCTGCCTCAGGAAATCACCTGTTTCAAAAGATGTAGACCTGGGGGCCCTTGCTAAGTATACTCAAGGCTTTAGCGGAGCTGATATTACAGAGATATGCCAGCGTGCGTGCAAGTATGCCATCAGAGAGAACATTGAGAAAGTAATTTTCCTTCACTCTGCTCCTCGTATTCTTTTCTAGTTACCGCTAAATATAGTTTTTGTGCCCGTTCATCGAAAGGAATGCTTGGCTGTAGGTCCTGACTTTACTTTTGTTCCCCCTGATGCATATTACTTATTGATGTTCGATTTTACTTTTCCAATTGCTAATGGGCATGTTTATGAACATATGTTATGGTTATGGTTAAGCTAATAAGGATTATGGTCTTCTTGGTGATGGCAGGATATAGAGAGGGAGAGGAGGAGGAAGGATAACCCAGAAGCGATGGAAGAGGACGAGGTTGAGGATGAAGTTGCTGAAATAAAGGCAGCTCATTTTGAGGAATCAATGAAGTTTGCAAGGAGGAGTGTGAGCGATGCAGACATACGGAAATACCAGGCATTTGCACAGACATTGCAGCAATCAAGGGGTTTCGGAAGTGAGTTCAGGTTCTCGGAGACGGGAGCAGGGGCGACCACTGGTTCTGACCCGTTTGCAGCTACTACGACTGCTGGTGGAGCCGACGAAGACGATCTGTACAGTTAGTAGACATATATTTTCATGTTATAACTTATAATACCACAGTACTAATATATGTATACACATATATGTAATTTGATAATTTTAGTAGGTTATGTATGGGGGTTGGGGGATTATTTAGGTCAAAAAAAAAAAAAGCTAGTCTTTGTTTATGTATGGCTCAGTTTCCCTGCCAAAACAGTTTAATAATAATAATAATAATAAATAAGCAACTGCTCTTTTTTTTTTTTTTTTTTTTTTTTTTTTTAAGAAGGTATGATGGATTTGAAATGTTTATCATTCTGGTTTTTCTACTCTTTTTAACACTCATCAAGGTTAGGGATTTGTTCATTCAGTTGGGGAAGGGGTGGGGGATATTTTGGGTTTCGTTGGTGTTTTTATTTATTTATTAGAGTAAGCACTTTTTGTTTTGAGACAAATGCCTGTTTACTTTGTTGTAAGTTTTCATAAGATGATGAGTGAAAGCATCGGTTGGCTATTTAGGCCCGAGCCCAGCCAGACCCAACTGAGACTGTCAGGCGGGTTTGGTTGTGTGGGTCTTCAGGCCCCCAAATGTTTGGCCCAACTAACCAATTACTATTGGCAGCCCGAAAGTGTGCAAACAATTTTGACTGCACAATTACTATTGGCAGCCAGTTTTGTTGAGTTAAACTTGTTAAAACAAAAATAAAACAAAAAAATTTGACCGAACTTGATGTGTGCCAACAAGGAACCAAAGAATGGAGCTGCCAACAACAACAAACGAGTTTTTCCGGGGCGCCCAAGGCTTTCACAAAAAGTATCTTTTATGTCTGTCTCTCTTCCTCATTTTTAAGTACTGCCCCTCCATACTCATTCAGGCCTAAACATGTGCAATTGTTTTTGGCGGGCGTCCTTAACATGAGAGTTAGTTTTCCGCCCGGCCATTTGGAGTCCCTAGTATGGCGTGAAAAACAAATTGATTGTCTGTTGGTGCTTTGCTGTCTAACTAGTGAATGATTACATCCAACGACTAGAAATCGTCAAACAACTGGGATTTTTTTTTCTTTTTTGTAATTATAATGCTGGTGGGAGATTATTATTATTTTTTTTTTTGGAAAGATTAGGGTTCATTTTTTCACAAGTCACCACTCATGAATTGCAAGAACTCTTAAATTTGAATGCTTAGTAAGATGCATCTTATTGTCATTTCCCTAGCCCGTAGAGCTTGCCATTTGTCATGCGGTATTTTGAGATAAGTTGGCAAGACACGTGAAAATTAAGAAAATATCAATTTGCATGTGCCAGCTACTCGGTTAGTACAGTTGGTAGCGTCTATTATTGTTGACAGCATAGATCCAAATTTAAATCCCTTAGCATAGAATTACTTTTACTGATCTCATAAAAAACAGTCTCACTTCTTCCAAAAAATATTCAATTTATTATGGTTACTATTATTGGGATCCTTAGTAAGAATGAGGGGCTCGCTCAGTTAGGGGGCACCTCCAAATTTTGCAAATTGGTTAGGGGGGCAGGGTTTGTTTTACTTGGGGTTAAATTTGACAGTAACCTATCGAATTTGTTACATAGTTTTACCAAGAATTTGTCGATTTTGTTACATATTTTTGCCAACAATCTGTTGATTTTGATTATTATTTCAACAAGTTCATGTGGTTTTTCAAATGATTGGTGGAACAGTTTCAATTTTTAAATTCGATAACAACCTTTCGTAAATATTAATTAAATTCGAGAGGTTTATGTCGAAAGAGTCCTTCGTCTTCAACATGATTTGTTTTAGTGCGCTGGTTTTTTCGGATTTCATTTTACAGAGAAAAAAAAAATAAAAAAAAGTTGTTAAAAAAATGTATTACTTCAAATGTTGTTGATTTTAAGTCTTGAACGGGATTTGAAGATCCAATACCCTCATTAAAGTTATTTTTTTATAGTTGTTCTTTCATTAATGGAGTTTCTTTGACAACTTCCTCCTCCATATGTTTGACATATTTGTGTTTTTAAATAACGAGTTGATACTCGCAATTTTTTTTCCGAAGATTGGATTGTCGAAAACTTGAGTCGTTATTACATTTAGGTAGAGTTCATCAATGCCAAAATCTTGAATATGGTAACCATGAAGTTGGAGACTAAAGTTAAAAACCTAGATTTTTTTTATTAGGGCTTAGTTTTCTTTAGTGAGGGGAGTCCCCCGAGGAAAAAAATCAAAAGAGGATAATGTACAAATTTGATCTTTAAGGCCCAACTTTTGGGCATGCCTCCAACCAAAAAGGGAGCTTCAATAACAGCACTCTTTATTATACCGGCTGCCACCCAGACCTGGGCCCAGGGGGCCAAGCTGACTAGACCAATGCCTTACCAATTACAAAAAAAACAACTTATGGAGTGATAGAAGAGTAAGGAGTTTAGCTGGCCAGGAGTGATAAATCATCAATAGATATACATGTATGTAAAATTTTAAAAAGTAGGTGTATATATTTATATAGATTCAGAGAATGAAGCTCAAATGGTGAAAGCCATCATCATCATTAGTACTATATGTATATACCCTGTCAGAATTCCACAGTTCTTTTTTTCTTTTTTTCTCCAAATAGTACAATGAAGAGAAGTGGAGAGGAAGCTCGCTAGTAGCAAGTTTGCACACGCATGGATGCCAATATTGTTTGTTGTCGTGCATGGTGGATGACTAGTGAGGAGTACTGTGTTAATGTGTTTTGTGGCGGGGGTCTGATACTTCAACCCAATATTTTGCTCGTTCAGTCCAATTATTTGTTGGTTTCATAGAACTGATAATACAGATTTTAATAAATGGCATGTGAATTCTATAAACCTAATAAACTACTTTGTGATTGTATTGTCAGATCTACATAATCAACAAATCATTGGTATTGTCGACTCTATAGAACCGATGTCAAAATTGGGTTAAGAGCCAGTTTAATTTGTGATCTAAAATTTTATTTTCAAATACTAATTTACACCTTAACTTGTTTTCTATGTTTTCAATGAAATCATATAAAATTTCATAGTAAAGTTAAAAAATAGTTTTAGATGTGATACAAAATATAGTTGAATTTAAGTATAAATTAGTTTTTGAAAAAAAAAATTTGAGATCGGGAACCACATGAACCTAAAATAGTAAAAAATTGGGCTCAAATACGAGTTCCCTGTGATTTTGATTGTAGAAGAAGGGATTAAATGTGAGTTTGACTGTAGAGTTTATGTTCAACTATGGCATCATATTGATGTAACCTGTCAAAACAAAAAACAAAAAAAAAATTGTAAAACATGTTGATGTAATTACTTACCTAAATAGATTCCCTTCACTCTCTCCCTCTCTCTTTCTCTCTCTTACTTTACTCTACTCCTGACAAGTTAATATATATAGCGCTCAGAGACTAGTACTAAAGGCCAATGAAAGTTGTGGTGTGTTGTGTTGTTTGATTATTTGACACTTTCCTCTTTCCATTTGTTCACACTTTCACGTGAATTCCCGAGTAGCAGGCCAGCCCAGAAGGGGGGGCCAAGGCCAAGCACCATTTTGTTTTGTTTTGTTTTTATCAATATTCATTCTTCAGTACAAGTATTGGCCATATATATGTCTCTGCTCTGTATTAAGTTCCCACTATTGTCTTGTCTGTCTGTCTGTGTGTGTTGTTCTTTGACAGGCAGCTAATAACTAGCACAATTAAAACCTCTGCACGACCGTTTTATCTGTTTAAACGACCTAATTAATTAAGTTCATCCACCACAATTTTCCCTAATTAAGATAAGAACGCTTCTATATTAACAGAAAAATGTTTGTGGCGATTTGGGACGGAATGAAATTCACAGTTTTTGTGGATTTTCCTGTGGGTTGTATTATTCAAATGGATGCCACAAATTTATTTGGGGCACATAAACTTTTTCTATATGTTTGGCATTTTTCTTAAGCCAATTGAATTGGTTGTATACGTCCGACTCTCGTAAACCCTGCTTCGACTTATTCAATTGTACGTAAGATCATTCTGAGTGGGTCAGTGCATGCTGCTATGAGATTAGTCTAATCCAAAGGAGAATTCAAATCTTATATCCCCATTTTGCTCTTCCTTTCTATGTTTCTTATCCAATATTACCTTGTAGCCCTCATATGGAGAAGACCTAATGAGTGATGGTTGATTTTTTTTTTTTTTTTAATGTTCTCTTCATAATATAAATTATTTTTACTAAAAATTAATTAATTCTAAAATTTTTAATTAATTTTCGACCGAGTTAGAAATTATAAAATGATCAATGATCCAAAGGACGAATAAGAGATGGAGAATTTGAAGTGCCCAAAGGGTGAGGACACCCATAATTAATTA
>MVGT01002668.1:565105-577277 GCA_002174775.1 Macleaya cordata
TTTTTTTTTTTTTGAATTTAGTATTGTTGACTGATCTTATTTTGAAGATCTTGAAGAAAGCTTTTCAAAAATATAAATTTTATCCAAAACCGATTTGTAGATTAAAAGTTATATCATTTTGAAGTTAAAAACATTGTTTTTTTCTCTCTCCGCCACATCATCATTGTTTAGAAACAAAACAGTTAATAAGAATGAGTAGTTTGCATACAGGAGGGTAGTTTAGGTATACAAAATTAATAGTTTTTAAAAAAAAAACTACCGGAAGCCCTATCCACACAAAAGTAGAAAAGGGGAGGGACTGTGCGCACATTCCAAATGGCGCACGTCCTCTCCTTAATTTCTCAGGAAAAGGAGGGTTCTCCGCTCCTTTTCCTGTTCACCATATAATAAATTCATTAATTAATAATGGTGCCGTATTTTAGTGGGGGCCATTTCCTGAATCCAATTATTAGTTAATTAATCGGGCCTGTGAGAATGCATGCATGGGAGGTTGTGAATAAATTCTTTCTGATAAAAAAAAAAAAAAAAGGGTTGTCAATAAATTCTACTTTGACCAATCAATTAATATTAGGGAATTGAACTGCATGTTCTTCTGATGCCTCTTGAAGGCCAGCCATGTCGTTTGTTGGGCCTTTCAAATGGTGGACTGGTGTATTAGTCCGCACGTCTATGTATTAATTTCTGATGACAGTACTTGGTCAGATCAGATCAGATCAGATCAGATCAGTGAGAATTTTTCTTGTTATTTCCTCCTCTATTTACCCAAAATATAAAATATTAAACTTCATTCCAAACATTTTTTTTTTATTACTGAGAAAAATTAATAAATTTAACATTCATATTAAGATGCAGGCGAATTTACTTAAGGTCATGAGTCAAATTCCTCCAATTATTAATAGTTGATATTTATTGAGTAAGTTGTTTGATATCATAGGGTTTTTTGTAATATGTATTCGATGATGACCACCATGTGGAGAAAACTGATCATATCGGACGGTTAAAAATAAATCTTCAAAAGAGATTGGGCCAGACATATATTAGTTCATGGGGTTGATGAACCCTAGCTAGGTTTAACTTTTAACGAGTGAATTAAAAGAGCAAACTTTCATTTTTCTTGAAATGGATAAATTTCGAAGTAAAGATTGATGAACCCTAGATCTCCCTACCTAAAAAAGTTGAAGATATAAACAAAAAATAAAAAAAAAATGGTAAAAAACACAATAAATTCACCTTTTTACTCAAAAGTCGTGATTGGCCAAAATACTTGATCATCGAACAGTCATTAGATTGACTGGTCCCCTTTCAAACGAAGCGATCAAAAAGCAATGAAATTGTACTGTGCTTTAGATAACGAAATGTTTATAGTTTCTTATGATACAATAATCAAGAAAATTAATGCTACTTGCACGATGAGTAGAGTTTTGTAACGATATTTTTTTAGGAGATTTTGGCCAAACTCTTACTTAAAACGTATTTTAGAACTTAATCGAACAAATATTTTTATTTTAGTCTAAAGTTCTTGGATAATTGACTGAAACTAAGTAGAATTTTTTACTAATTTTTCTTTTATTTAAATTTTTTTTTTAAATTTATGAAATATAGTACATTACATAATAAACACAGGTTAAGACCCGTACATTAACATGGCCTTGTAAAACGAACATATATATTGGATAATGGATATATAGACTCGTATATACTACGTGCAGGATGAGGATTGTGGACACATTGCCTCTATTGATCTAAATAGGCCATGTCACTGTATTAAAACTTGCTTTAATTACAACGCTATGTCGGTAGAAATCAATTATGAGGAAGCTGCTATTTGAACATTGAAACCAATGTTACAATCTGTGGGGTCTACATGGTTATACTTCAAGAGTTGAAATTTTGTGAGGTTGTTCTCTTCACTATGCAGAAAAATTAGTTCATTCTTAAACTTCTAACCCCATAAAAAATTGACTCTTTTTCTTCTTGTTCATTTCTCATCGTTAATTTACAATCAATTTTTGATCAATTTTTAATATGATTAAAGTTTTAGAATGGGTTGATTTTTGTGAGGATAATGTTCATAGTAAATAGAACAACCTTACAAAATTTTCGCTCTTGAATGTAACTATGTGGCCCCACAATCCAATATTCCAATTGTAACATTTAATCTCAATGTTCAAATAGCAAAATCGAAGGCTATCAATCATGGAGTAGTTAAATTCTTAAAAAAAATATTACAGGAGTAAAACTCTTTAGGCTTCCGCACGTTGTTAAGGAGTTTTGAACCCACACTACTTGTACAACCATTAAGTTAAATATGCGTGTGCTTTCTGGAACACTTTTGAATTGTGCGCAACCCATATTTCAACAAAATTACTGAATAGCACATGTAAATAATAATATTAATATAAAATAAAAGACATATGCAAAGTTTATCAAAGAATTAAAGGGGCAAATTTGAAATAAATGTTATTATTATTTTTTGGTTAGACGATAAGATTAGATTTTTATGATTTTTTCACCTTGAGTACTTCAAATCAGCTAATTTTTTGTTGATATAATTAATATTATCATTATTTATATGATGTCTACCAAAAATTTAATTTAATTAGATATTTCTAACCCTTTAAAATAATTATTTTAAATGTTAGCCATTAGTTGAGACTATTATATGTTAGATTAAGGGTTAGTGGAGCAAGAGGACTTCAATAGTGTTGAGTTTTTTTAGATATGATGTAAATAGAGAACCAAAAAAAAACTTATTTACACTATTCTTAAAGGCTGGGACCCCTAAACTCTTAACCTTAAGATGTGCCCTAAAGGCACACGAACAGAATCCATATTATTATAAACTTAAAAATCTTAGAAATTGGTGAGATTGATTTAATAGATAAGTGGTTCAAAGTGCCAGAGATTGAAAGGACGACTGAAGAACCCAATGTATATTATATTCTCTTCCCAAAAAAATTATATTAATCTTTCATTATCGAGATGCCAAGTAGCGCTAAGCTATAAGCTAACACGTGAATTCGTGCTTTCAAAAGTTTTAAAAAAGAGAGTTCAATTTTCAAAGAACCTAACCTAACTTAGATTTTGAGTGACTCTGCTGTATCAAATTGAGCCGTACCACAATATATATTTCCTTCNTGTTTAATGAAAGGGTAATTAATTTGGTGTTTAACATAGGTAAGGGAAGTTTAAGATGTTTCCGAAACACTTAAAACTTTACCACCATGGTTCAGGATTATCTACCACACGATCTAATTACAAAGCATTTGTCGAATCAGCGATCGGCGAAGAATTTCCCGCTATCCCAATCATTAGTCGAAATCAACCGTTGGATGGATCCTTAGATTTGAAATTATGAGAGCCTAACAAACCCAATATATAATTATCCTCGGTCACACCACTCATTACCAATTTATTTTGAGTTGGATGTCCACAAACTTAATATGGTATCAGAGCACAGGCTCACACGTGATAGGCCCAACGGCCACACGTGCTCCACATCACCCTAAAAGAGTTAAAGAGTTTAACGTGTTAGGCGCAAAAAGAATCCACACGTGAGGGGCGTGATGAGAATAGTCCCACATGGGATATGAGAGCTTAACAAACCCAATATATAATGATCCTTGGTCACACTACTCATTGCCAATTGGTTTTGAGTTGGATGCCTACAAACTTAATTCACACGACGACATGAGTATTTGTTTTTTCAAAATTCCTCTTCTACAATTTTCTCTTAACATAAAAAACATAGTCATATATGTCTTATTGACAAAAGTATCTATACATAATACTAGATTAAATAAGACAAATTAAGGACAATACGATATTTAGAAAGTTTTGATTTCAAAGGCATCAACAGCTGATACTACGTACCTTCAACCAAGCATCAGAAATTCCTGTGTAACACCAAACTGCACCTTCAACACAATCTGACACTAAGGGGGCTTGGGCAAATATGAGATTCCTATGTAACACCAAACTGCACCTTCAACACAATCTGACACTAAGGGGCTTGGGCAAATATGATAAGAAAAATGGTAGCCGTTAGATAGATATAAAAGGTAGTATTGATATCAACAACATTCANATCCCATGGACATTTTCGTGAATTGACCTAACATGGTCCTGGTGATATCTCCCATATCTGACCAGAACTGAAAATAGTAAAAACAAATAAAAAAAATGAAAATAGTAACCTCGTTATGCTCTAACTCCCATCACAATAATTCATGATAGAAAAAAAATCCTTCATACCTACCTTACCTTATATAAATACCACCAATATCTCTCCCCCTCCTCCATCAAAACTTACAAACTACATTTTGGTAACAACTACTACTACTACTACTACTACTTTACTAGTAGAGTAACCCTAGAACAAGCTAGCTAGCTAGCTAGATATAGTAATTAACAGTACAAGTGAACAAGAAGAAGAAGAAGATCAATTCAATTCAATTCATGGAGATGAAAGAAGATAATCCAAGTTTTTGTTCTCGGCGTGTGCGAGTTCCATGTAAATCGTTTGGCCGGAAATGCAGCCGGTTGGTGAAAGAGCAAAGAGCAAAATTCTACATACTCAGGCGTTGCGTTACTATGCTCGTCTGTTGGAACGAATGCGGTGACTCTTGACCGTCGCATTCCGGACGTGAATTCGACATACCTAGATGATCTACATTAGCTAGCCTAGCTAGCTAGGTAGCTAGAGTGTATATAAATACACAACGTACAAAGAGAGCTTAATTTAGATAGTGTTTTTTTTTTTGTTATTAGTTTAGTATATGTAGCTAGTATCTCTGAATTTTGAGAAAGCAGATAGATTAATTAGCAGGTAGCTAGAGAGAGAAATAATGGTATTTGTTAAAAAAATTTGTTCCTACATCTATTTTAGATGTATGGTTTATGGTTATATATAAAAGATTACCCATCATTAATTATATCCTAAAGTTGACAGATTCTTTCTTTCTTTCTTTCATCCTACTTTTTTTGGGTGTTCATTGGAGTATCTAATCATATGAAGTGATCACTGGTGGAAATTTTGATGTGAATTTTGAATTTCTCCAAATGGGTCAATTTTTTTATCCTTTCAAGTGCAGTAGTTGTTATTTAATTCTTGATTTAAGACTTGGGTTCCAGATCAATTTTTATCTGTTGAAAGAAAAGATAATGGTACTGAAAGAATTAGAGAGTTTACTCTTTTTCTCTCTCTAGAATTCATTGTAAAGTGTAAACTAGTTAGAATTTTGTTGTGGGTTTAATTAGTAGGGGACGATCATATATTGATATTAATCTTTATCATTTTTCTCTCACTACAATTAGGAGCTATTTGATTTTTAGATTATCAAATGGGTTACATTTTCATAAATCAAACTTCATTAATCTCCAACAATATACATAATATGGTCCTAATGAACAATAGAAATCCTAATCCGCTATTAAAAGGGAACTCGATCTAACTTGAGAACTACTAAAAATTAAACAGATCGATAGAAGGAAGGAATAAAGAAAATTAACCTCGGTGTTAGGGTCGAAAATTATTCTAGGGTAAATAAAAAAAAAAATCACAAACTTTGATGAATTTAGGTTTGGAAAATCTCATTTCAAAGCAAATCTAAACCTTCCTTGGATTCTTCAAAGGGAAGTTGCCAAGAAATTCCTGATATCCTCCTTGAAAACTTTGAGAACCCTTACTGGCAGATCCACTCGGGAATCGGCCGGGGTTGAATCGGATGATGTTAGCAAGAATTTCAAAGAGTTCTAAAAATGGCGAGAAAAAATGAAAGATATCGAGGTTAGATTCGGTATCGTGAGACCGACAGCGAGAATCCTTAAAAAGAGCGTGACTTTAGCAAGTATCTCTAGTACACGAGTACTTAGAGAGAGGTTCACAGCTCACAGGCCAGCCCCCTCGTGCGGCACCCCGACGACTGTGTGGTTCTGAACTACCCTAAAAAAAGTTTACTGACCCTGCTGAAACGCTCCTGCTATTGCCAACTGGGACATAGATTAAGAGGTGTAGTTCACCGACACTCTAAGCCTTTGGGGTCATAGAGTATTTGGATGCCATATAAGGGCTAAATTTTTGTAAGAATGTTCTTTTTATCATTTAGATTATTTTCACAAAAAATCATTCTATTTTAAAACAATCAAAGCTTAAAATCTTGTTTCGATCAATCCGTTGAAAAACTTAAATATTTATCGAAACGATACGAAATAATATCGAAACATTAGAATTACGTAATATGTGAAAACAGTACGAAAATTTCAATGCATTACGATGCATGTCTATACATTTCGAAACATTCTGATGCATCCTATTTTTAAACAATTAGTAAAATAAATAGTTTAATAATTAAATAATTGAATTTAAAGTATTGAAATATTTCGAAATGTTTTGAATTCCATAATATTTAGTCTCGGCTAGACCTGGCAACGGTAACTCGACCTGCCAACCCGACCCTAACCCGACCCGCCAAACACGACCCTAACCCGACCCGCCAACTAAACAGATCGAGTTAGGGTTGGCATTTTTGGACCCGCGGGTCAGTAGGGTCAACCCGCCCAACCCGCGGATAACCCGCCAACCCGTAAATTATATATTTTTTTAAAAAATAAAACTTTAGTTTCAGTTTTTTATAAGAAGTTTTTAATTTTTAATTTTAATTTTTAAGTTTTAGTTGGTAATTTAATCTTTCAACTAATAAATTTGACAAATTTTAATTTATCTAATGAGTTTTAAGTTTAAAATAATAATTAATGAGTAATAAATTGTCTTTAATTTTTTAAAATTTTAGTTAGAGTCAACCCGCCTAGGGTTAGGGTTTAGAAAACTGACCCGTTTATTAAACGAGTCAGGGTTAGGGTTGAGCAATCTTGACCCGTTAACCCGCCAACCCGGCTAGGGTCGACCCTAACTCTAACCCGTTGCCAGGTCTAGTCTCGGCGTATCAAAAAACTAATAAGAAAAGGTCGACATATTGTGAAACGAAATGAGATTTTGAACCATAAAAACAATCAACCCTGATTTATCACCTTAAATTACAGTTAGGTTTTGAACCTCTCAGGGCGTCCACAATTGTTACGTAAAATTGCATTTTTTTTTGTTTTGATTTTTGTTTTTTATCTTGATTACTTATATCGGTTATTGGCAAGAAGGTAAGGGCAAACCTATTCATTCAATCCAAGAAATGCAAATAATGTATAGTGTATAAAATTCCACCCTAAATTGGGTGGAGCATGAAGTTGCCCTTTGTATTGGAAGTTAAAGTTACGTATGATGATATGTCCAGGTCGGTAGAGGTAACCTCGAATTAAACTGAGGAATTCAGCAATTCTTAAAGGACTGTCACTCTTTCTTCGAGAAGAAAGGGAGGTGGCCTCCGAGATGAGGAATGAGCGTGAGCGAAGAAGAAGAACGAATATCCTTAGAGACAGAGAGCCAGTCTGAGAGAGAGAGAGAGAGAGAGAGAGAGAGAGAGAGAGCAGTATCCCCCCCATTGGGTATTTATAGCCTTACCCTCTTGGGGTCTTTCTTCTCTTTCTCCCTCATGTTCTTTCCTCTTCTAGGAAAAGACAAAATCAGAGGATATTCTTGACACGTGGCCGGTGGGCCACTCCGTTAGGTGTCAGGACGGTTTCCTGACAAGAATCTTCATGATTGATACGGAAGATATCCTAACGGTTATTGCTCAGACTTTCTCCTGGCGTCTCTCTCTTCTCATGAGGAATATCTTGGCGGGGGCGCCCTGGAGGGGGGCGCCCTGCTATAATGGCGCCCTGCCTCCAGGTGATGGCGCTCTAGCGCCTCCCACGTGTTCTTTCCTCTCTTGCCCTCCAATCCTTTTCATCTCGTTTGACCCCCTTTTCTTTCTACAAAAAAGCGAAACCCTCGTTCAATGATGTTGTACCCCGAATAGACGAAAGCATCCATGGTGATACTGCTCCCGTGGCGCCTACGTGGCGCCGTTCAAAATGCATCTAATACATTTTAGTCCCCTGCACAGTGGGGAAACTTGATACCCTAATTTCCACGGCGTGCAAACCATTCCATCATTCCTGATTCAATGCGTGTAACGGATGGTTTGAATCTAGCCGTCATTCCACTTTTTGGGGAACGTGCTACTAATGGTAACGGATGGTTTGAACCTAGCCGTCATTCCGCTTTTCGGGGAACGCGCTACTAATGGTAACGGTTTGATGATTCTCCTAAGATGCATATATATATACTTACCCCCTTTTTTACCGGAGCAGTAAAAAAATTCAAACTTTCCCTCCTCCCTGCTTCTCCTTCCTTCGTCTTTCTTGAGCTTGCCGGAAACAGGGACTCTCTTCTTTTCTTTCTCTCTCTTTTTTTTTGCTCTCCTCATGGCACGTACCCGTGCTGCAGAGGTAGATCAAGAGGATGTCTATTTCGCCGATGGTCCGAAGGATCGTCTCGTCCATTCATATCGTTTTTTCGATTTCGCCGAGACTGCTGCCTTTTCCAACCCTCCCTCCGATCACCAACAGGCTTTCGTTTCCGGTGACGAGGGGGTTCCTCAAGCTTTTGAGATTTCTGAAATTCCTCACTTCCCTTTGGAAAGAGGTGATTTCGAGTCCGGTCCGATTGAATTCCGGTGCCATAGTCGTCCCACCTTTGGCTGGGACAAGTGGGTCGAGAGCGTCTGCGCCACCGAAGATCTCTCCCATCGTTTGGAGAAAACCGGCATTCGCGCGGCCATGGTATGTTCGAAGGCTGTAACCATTTCAAAGGATTTCAAGGGGCTTATGGGCCTACTGAGCAGGTGGTATCCGGTGAACCACACTTTCGTCTGCTCTTGGGGGGAAGTCTCTTTGGGCTTAGACGACGTCGCTTTCTTGTTGTCCCTCCCAGTGAGCGGAGAACTATCCCTGTGCGACTTGTGTTTATCTAAGGATGAGGAGAGGATACAACATGCGCTTCTTGGTGGGTATAAAGCTTCTAGGCAGGGTAAGAAGCCCGGGGCGCCTGTCATGCGCCAGGCGACTCTTGCCGGATGGGTTCGCTATTGGGGCCCCGGCGGTGGCGCCTCTGAGGATGGCCACGACCCTACGACCATCTTTGCCGCCTTCTTAGCTTTTTGGCTATCTCGTGAGCTCTTCGAGGGCGCCCCTTATGACAAATTGAAGGAGCACCTTTTCCCTATGGCTGTCAAGTTAGCCCAGGGGGAGAAAATTGATTTTGGGTCCCTTGTTCTTGGGCACCCAGTACAAGCGCCTCGATCAGCTTGTCCAAGACATCCGCTCTGCCAACGGCGAATTCTCCGTAGATTCTTGTGTTGATTTGAGTTTTCTTCAATTGTGGGCGTGGGAGCGCCTAGTAAGTTATCGCCCCGTTCCCAGATCACTTGCAGAGCCTATCCCGGCGCTCAAGCCACATCCGGACGGTCTTGTTTACGATGAGGAGTATTTAGCTGAATATTCTCGTGCCTTCTCTTGGAGGGAGGTGAAACCCAGCGGCAAACCCCTACTCAAATATCTGGATCAGCAATCATCGTTTATTTTCCGACCTTACATAGATGCTCCCGAGGGCGTAGATCATCCCTTGTGGTGCTCTGAATGGGAGGGTCGCTTCCTAGATTTTGGAGTGGGAGTGGATTTACCAGCTTACGAATTTGCCTTGAGCGTCACCCCGGGTTTTTTACCTTCTTTCGCTGATGGAAGTAAGGAATTAGTATCATACCGCGTAGACCGTTTCGCTCGCCAAATGGGCTTTGATCAAGGCGTGGCTCCTAAATCTCTTCCTCGTGTCGATTGGGGAAGATGTTGGTCATCTTTCACTTATTCAGCGACCGATCGCCGTGGCAATCTTAGAGGCGGTAACTTCAAACTGATGTACCCTTTCCGGGACCGCGCTTCTTTCGTTAGTAAGCTTGCCCAGGAGTTCTGGTTTCAACAACTGGGGCGCTTTCGCGAGTTTCGTAGCGCTCCCTCGGCTAAACAACCCCGTTTGGATCCTGCCGACTTTTCTCTTTATGAAAGGTTGAGAGAACTGAAGGAGTCTGGAGTTTCTGTTCCCACAGCGCCTGCGCGGCGCAGTGGTCCCCGGCATAGTAACCAAAAACGCCTAAGTATGCTGGCGCTCCCGCTCCCAAACCGCGTTTTCGCGGTTTGGGAGCGGGAGCGTCTTCGATCCGCGGTTCGAGAATTTTCGATCCGCGGTTCGAGAATTTTCGATCCGCGGTTCGAGAATTTTCGGAGCGCGGTTCCAGTTTTGGGAGCGCCTAATCAACAAAATGTCTATTTTTTTTTGGTTAAGTTTGTCCAAATGGACTAATTTTTTTGCATGTATGTTATTTATACTATTTGGATCATATTTTAAAAAAATTAGCTCAATCGGAGACTTATATCACTACAAACACGTAATTTAGACTTTATAGTGTGAATGAATGGCTGGCATTTAAAGTGATTTGTTTGGAGGGTTAGATATCTCTGATTGAGCTGATTTTTGGTGGACATCTTATAAATAATGATAATATTATATAAAAAAAATTAGATGATTTGAAGACGTCTAACTTGTAAAAAAAATTTGTTCAAAAATAACCTTATTAAGTGCCCTTAAAGCACACGTTATATGGTTGTGTTTCTCACTTACTTTTTTGGACAGTAAAAATTCATTTTTTCCATAATAAAATATAATTAATATGAGAAACAATAAATTTTAGTTATTATATATATAGTATACTTTATAATTAACAAATACGAAAAAATAATATTTTTTTAAAAATAGAATATTATTACAAAAAATACTTAATAAAATTTAAAAATTATTTTACTAACTATTCAATGATTTTGTTAATAAAAATTTATTTAATAATCTAGTTAATCATAATCTAATCAATGGTAGTCAATTAAAACTCCAACTACGTGTGAGTAAGTTTGGCGCTCCGAAGGCGCTCCGAAGGCGCTCTGAGCCTTAAGCATTTTTAAATTTGGCGCTCCGACGCTCCCGCTCCCGCTCCCGCTCCCGCTCCCGCTCCCGCTCTGGTTACTAAGGTCCCCGGCGCCCTTCTCCTGCTTCCAGTTCTGGGGGTTCCCTTGCCGGAAGCAAACGCGCTGTTCCTTCTTCTCTGGTAATTATACATATATATACATATATATGCGCACGACCTTTTCTTAGTGGCGAGTGTTTCCCTTGTCTTCCTTTTGACTCTTTTGTTTTCATTGTCGTTTGTTGTTTTATTACAGCCTTTGGGTCCTCCGAAGATCCCTCGTCCACCTAAATTCCACAAGTTGGTGGCGCCGACTGAGACCGGTAGGAGCCATTTCACTTATTTCTGTGCTTTTCCTTTAAAGAAAGATACGGGGTCAAGTAGTGCAGTCCGCTATGAGGATCCTAAGGTTTCGTATCCTGTCAAGCGCCCTGACCTATCGGACCCCGTTTATTGTGCCCATTTCCTGTCTGTTTTGGCAAGGGCCTTTCCTATAGAGATTAGTTCTGATGAGGATGATGATGTAGGTGAGGTTTCTTCACGACCTTTTTCTAGAGAGGGTGCCACCGTTCCTGAGGTCCGCCCCGGGATTCCGGATACTGGAGCTCCTTCAGTTGTGGCGGAAGTTTCTCTAGGTACGGAAGATCAGCAAGAGGTTCATCTTACTGGCGCCACCTCTTCAGGTCGCAAGGCTGACACTTCTTAGGGGCGTCCTGTTCATTCCGATCGCCAGTCCCTAGTTAACAATGACGATTTCTCTCATCGTTCTCCTCTTCGGCTATCTCCTCGAGTCGAATCTTTTGAGGGTACCGATCCTCTTGTCGGAGATCGTTCTTCTGATCATGAATCTCCTCTTCAGGTAAAAGTTACTTTATTTTGTTTCTTTAGTCCTTCAAGCGCTTTCTGTATGCTGATGCTTTTCTGTTGTTTTCTAGGACTCGAGGGCTCCTTTACACCCTCCAGAGAAAGACTTTGTTTCTTCCCAAGAGGATGTTCAGATGATTGATACTCCTGGTGGTCGTGCCCATATTCAGGAGTATATGTTATCTGCTCCTAACAAAGCTCTCAGCAAGGAGGGCGAGTTGGTGAATGACGTTTTGTCCTTAGGGCAGCCTGGTGGTCCTGTGTGTGGAGATGCTCCTGAGAGTCCTTCTTCCTCCCCCACAGGAACACCTGGTGTAGCTCCCTCCACCAGTCATGCTGCTACTGGGGCTGGCGGCGCCTCA
>MVGT01002668.1:578712-590816 GCA_002174775.1 Macleaya cordata
CCGCCACGTCTGTCCCCGTAGCCCTTTTCATGGGGATTGCCTCGACCCACTTGGTGTAATATTCCGTCGCCGTTATTATCCATATGTGATTCTTTGATGACTTCGGATTTATTGTGCCAATGAGGTCTAGTCCCCAACAATAGAAGGGTTATGGTGTGAGAATTGATTGAAGGATTTTACATAGTGCATGAATTAAGTTACCATGTAGCTGACATTGTTTGCACTTTTGAACAAATGTGGCTGCATCATCGTCCATTGTTGGCCAATAGAATCCAGCGCCGTGAATTTGATAGAACAGGCGCTTCCCTCCTTGATGCTCGCTGGTGTGAAACTGATGTAGGATTTGAGAGGCTTCTTTTTCATCCACACATCGCAGTATCTCTCCTCCGAAACTTTTCCTATATAATTTCCCTTCATGCAGTTGAAAGCGCTTGGCTTTCTTTCTTAGTTTTGAGGCTTCTGACTTGGAGGTGGGTTCGGCGCCATTGGTGAGATATTCAATATACGGGCGCCTCCAGTCCTCTTTTTCTTCGACAGTGCACGCCTCGCTGTGTTGGGGTGGCGCCATACAGTTCGCGCAGTGACTTTGTAGGTCGTCTGCTTCTTTCTTCATGGTGGGCCAGAAGTATCCCAAGCGTTGCAGCCTGCGATATAGTGCTATTTCGGTAGCTTGCCCACATATTTGGCTGTGAACTTCATTGAGACGATGTTGTGCTTCAATTGGACTCAGGGCTCTTGTCAATATTCCATCTTGCTCGACCCTATATAGCTCCTCGTACAGGACAAAATATTTGCTGAGCTCCTTGGTTGCTAACTGTCCTTTCTCCTTTTGAGTTTTTATCTGTGCTAAGATTTCAGAGCGCCAGTCTTGTTGTGGCGGTTCCGTTAACTGACTCTGTAGTGCGGAGGGGATGGGGCAGTTGGTGACCGTGATATTATATTCTCGCTTTTCTTTTGGCATTTTTGTTGCCAAAGTTGCCAGTGCATCGGCATGCCTGTTCGCTGTACGTCGCGTGTGCGAGAGTGAAACTGTTTTGAACTCAGCCATCATTTTTTGGACTTTGGCTCGATATGGGGCCAAGGTTGGTTCTTTCAGAGCGTATTCTCCTGTGAGTTGTTTTACTAACAACATGGAGTCGCCCTTGACTTCTAGGTTCTGAATGCCCATGCGCCTTGCCATGGATAGACCTATTAGGAGCGCTTCATACTCGGCTGTGTTGTTCGAGCATGGAAAGTCCAATCGGAAGGAGGCGGAAAATTCTTGTTCTTCGGGGCTTTTTAATACTATTCCTGCTCCTCCGCAATTTGCCGTGGATGAACCATCAAAATGCATCTCCCATTTTTCTTGCTTGTTTACTTCAACCTGTGCTGCTTCTGGGAGAGCGCCCGGGACTTCATCTGAGATGTCGTCTTGATTTTGTCCGGGGAAAGCTGCTAACAAGTCGGCGACTGCTTGTCCTTTGATTGCCTTAGGACGTTCATACTGAATTTCAAACTCAGATAATTGAAGGAGCCATCGTGCCGGGCGCCCTGTTAGCGTCGGCGCTGTGTTGAGGTATGTGATCACGTCTGCTCTCGAAATGACTTTTATCTTTTGATTCATTAAGTAATGCCTCCATTTTTGTACTGCATATACAAGAGCCAGACAAGCTTGTTCAATTTTTTGATACCTTAACTCAGCATCCTTCAATGTGCGGCTGACATAGTAGATTGGGTGCTCAACGCCTGCTTCATCTGTTTGAGCCAAGAGTGCTCCAATTGCTGTTGGTGTGTGTGCCGTATATATCAGAAACGGTTTGTGGGCTACGGGTGGCTTCAATACTGCTGGTGCAGTCAAGACTCCTTTGATTTTGTCGAAGGCTTCCTGTTGCGCCCCTCCCCAGATAAATGGCACATTCTTTTTTAGCAATGGGAAAAGCCGTGTTAAGGTTTGTGCTAGCCCTGGGATGAAACGCCGAATGTATGATATTTTTCCCATGAAACTCTTCAATTCCTTGACTGTTTGGGGTGGTGGCATTGTCAAGATTGCCTGCACTTTTCCGGGGTCTGCTTTGATTCCCTCTTCTGTGACTAGGAATCCTAGGAACTTTCCTGATGTTACTCCAAATGCGCACTTTAGAGGGTTCATCCGCAGCCGGTATTTTCTACATCTGTCAAACACTTTTCTTAGTGTGAACACATGATCCTCCCGGCGCCTTGTTTTGACGACTAAGTCATCCACATAATCTTCCACTTCTTTATGCAGCATGTCATGGAAAATTGTTGTCATTGCTCGCTGATAGGTGGCGCCGGCGTTTTTGAGACCAAAGGGCATGACTGTGTAGTGAAAGTTTCCGACCGGGGTCCGAAACGCCGTCTTTTCAGCGTCGCCCTGAGCCATTTTGATCTGATTGTACCCACTGTATCCGTCCATGAAGGAGAACATTTCATGACCTGCTGTAGCATCTACGAGCATGTCAATGTTTGGTAACGGAAAATCATCTTTGGGACAGGCCTTGTTAAGGTCTCGGAAGTCAACACAGCATCTTATCTGTCCATTCTTCTTCTTTACAGGCACAATGTTTGCTAACCAGGTTGGGTATTGTATTGGTTTGATGAAGCCTGCTGTGAGTAGTTTTTGAATCTCTTGTTTAATCTGTTCTTCGATGGCATGATGAAATGTTCGGGGCGCCTGTTTGACGGGTCGGGCCATAGGATCAACATGAAGGGTGTGGGCGACTAAGGTCTCCTCCAAGCCTGGCATATCGGCGTAAGTCCACGCGAATATGTCTTGGTACTCTTTGAGTAGTTGGAGTAATTTTTCTTGTTCTTCCTGAGCAAGAGACGCACTGAGGGATATGGGCTTGGGATCTTCTGTTGTTCCAAGATTAACGATGGTTAGGGCTTCGGCTACTGTTGTGGACTCTTCTTGTGCTAAGAATTGTATTTCCTCGGATTGGTTCGTTGAGCTTTGTTCGACCGTCATGGCTTGTACAGATGTAGGGCGCCCCGCGCCCTGCTTTGGTTGCTATAACCGGTAGACTGCTTTACCGTCCGGGCGAATTTCTCTGATGAGGCGCCTCTTGCTGCTTGACGAATTCTCGACTTCTACCCTAACACTTGTTTCATGCTTCTTGAATTCTTCCCATGCGGGAAGGGGTGTGCTGGTTATCTTGGACATCATTTCCTGCGGTTCTGTATCTGTGCTATGGTAAAAGGTTGCATCAGCCAGGTGTGCTTCCTCAGGTGAGAAAGGCGATTCTGAGGCTGTGATCCGATATTCTTTTCCTTTGACGATGACTTTGGCGCACTGGTGATATGTTGATGGGATTACCTTGTGTTTGTGAAGCCAGGGACGTCCTAAGAGGACGTGATAGGAAGTGTCAGCATCAATGATGTGGAATGTGGTGGAAGCATGTATGGGTCCGATTTTGACATCCAGGTTTACTTGTCCCATTGTATCTTGCGTGTGACCACCGAAGCCATACACTGTTGTGGGCATTCGTATTACATGTTTGGCCGGCACCCGTAAGGTTTCAATTATGTTTAAGGGCACAAGATTGAGGGAGGCGCCAGTGTCAATGAAAGCGCGTTTCAACAGCATTCCCTGTATTTTAGCGGGCAAATACAGGGGGCGCAAGTGGTCTACACCAGGCGCCATATCCGCGTCGGAGAATGTAATGACGCTGGCAGGTTGCCTTCGATTCCTACCGGAATGTGTGACTGCAACCTCCTCAGTACAATTGGGCTTTATTCCCATGGAGATGGTGGTCAAAGCCATGCAAGCTTCGTATCGTTGATTCTCTGTGAACTCAAGTTGATCGAAGAACTTCTTAAACAACATTGCGTGCTGAAGTTTTGCTGCGACGGGTTCCAACTGCAAGAGCGTATTTTGTGCTTCTTCTTCCACAGAGTGTTCTTCGGTTGTTGTGGCAGCATTGTGGTGCTGTGAAATCATTCGGACATGATGGCGATGCTCTGGGAAGGGCTGTCGTTCCACAGCTTGCACAGGCTCTTTGGCTATGTCCAGCTTGCCGGTCGCCACCTTCCGGGCGAAGAACCACTTTAGAGACCGGCACTTACTAGTTGGGTGATTGACATGTCTGTGATAGTGGCAGTACGCTGGGTTCCTTTTATCTTCTGCAGTTGGTTCTCGCCGAACGTCAGGCAGCTGGATTTCTTTGTTTCTTATCCACGCTTCGAGGATGTTTAAGACCTCCTCTAAACTACAAGGGTAGGGAGGTGGCTCTTCGAAATTCTTCTTGGGCTTCTTTAGATTTCTTTTGCTGCTGCCGGCGCCCCCTTGGCGCTTGTTCGACTCTTGTTCTGCAGCTGCTGCCTGATGCCCCCTGTAACGGCGGCTATGTTCTTCTTGAGGGCGCCAATTTCTTGATTTTTCATTATACTGTGCTTGTGCTTCGATCGAAGATGCTGTTCGGAGTCCCGATTCTTCAAGCTTGCAAAATGATTTGATGTCCAGATTTTCAAGCGCAGCACGAAATATTGGCATCATTCCGTTGATGCAAAGCCCAACTAAGTGCCCTTCAGAGACGTTTTCATGACAATCCAAGGATCTGTCTCGAAAGCGTTTAATGTAGTGCTCCAGGCGCTCATTTGTTCCTTGGGATAGGCGGCCCAAATCTGTTGTGGATAGGGTGATTGGAGCGCGATAAAACTTTTGGGAAAATAATTCGACCAAGTCTTCCCATGTTTTGACTGAGTTAGGCTGTAAGTTTGCGTACGATGTGAAGGCGCGACCCGTGAGGGATCGAGAGAATTCCCTAAGGTAGAGGTCGCCATCATTTTGGTACACTCCCATGGATTCCTGGAATCTGTAGACGTGTTCCTGTGTACTTCCATCCCCACTGAAGAGTGCGAAAGTTGGTGGGATGTAATTGCGTGGCCAGGGGCGCTGTAGGAGTTCAACGGGGTACGGAGGTCGTACATGAAAGTTCAGCGATGGTATCCCGCGTATATGAGACTGGATCATCCTCTCTACATCCTCATGAGACAAACTAGGCTTAGCCGCGGGTTCTGGAAGTCGTGATATCATGGCCATGGCGCCTAATGGAGATGGGTTCTTGGGTGGGGTAGCTGACTGCTGTTGTGTAAACATGGGTGGTGACGCTGGCTGGTTGTTAACTTGAACCGCTGGTTGGTCTAGTTGTCCTACGTCCGATGTGACTGACGTAGCACGGGCCTTTTGGGCTGGTTGAGGAGGGGTTGTGTGTTCTGGGAATTCAGGGGAATTGGGGGAATGATTGGGTTCTAGTGTGAGAGAATGGAGTTGGTTGGCGATGAATCTCATGCACGCCGCTAGTTCGGCGGTGGTTTTTGCATTATCCTGCTGAGAGCGTTCAATCGCTGCGAGAATTCCTGCAATGGTGCCGTTAGTGGGTACATCGGGTTGTATGGAGGAAGTTCCTGGTTGTACCATCGGAGACATGAGGGGAGTATGGTTTAGGCTGATTCTGTCGGCAGATGCGCGACTGAAGGGTTGTTCTTGTTGGAGTTGTCGTTCTTCTTCCATTGGAGGGTGCGTAGGTTGGGTCATTCCGAAAGCTTTAACAGCCCTGGGTTACCTAACAGTGGAGTCGCCAAAAATGTATTGGAAGTTAAAGTTACGTATGATGATGTGTCCAGGTTGTTAGAGGTAACCTCGAATTAAACTGAGGAATTCAGCAATTCTTAAAGGACTATCACTCTTTCTTCGAGAAGAAAGGGAGGTAGCCTCCGAGATGAGGAATGAGCGTGAGCGAAGAAGAAGAACGAATATCCTTAGAGACAGAGAGCCAGTCTGAGAGAGAGAGAGAGGGAGAGAGAGAGATAGATGTCCAGCCCAGTATCCCCCGTTGGGTATTTATAGCCTTACCCTCTTGGGGACTTTCTTCTCTTCCTCCCTCATGTTCTTTCCTCTTCTAGGAAAAGACAAAATTAGAGGATATTCTTGACACGTGGCCGGTGGGCCACTCCATTAGGTGTCAGGACGGTTTCCTGACAAGAATCTTCATGATTGATATGGAAGATATCCTAACAGTTATTACTCAGACTTTCTCCTGGCGTCTCTCTCTTCTCATGAGGAATATCTTAGCTGGGGCGCCCTGGAGGGGGGGGGGCGCCCTGCTATAATGGCGCCCTGCCTCCAGGTGATGGCACTCTAGCGCCTCCCACGTGTTCTTTCCTCTCTTGCCCTCAAATCCTTTTCATCTCGTTTGACCCACTTTCCTTTCTACAAAAAAGCGAAACCCTCGTTCAATGATGTTGTACCCCGAATAGACGAAAGCATCCATGGTGATACTGCTCCCGTGGCGCCTACGTGGCGCCGTTCAAAACGCATCTAATACACCCTTGTAATGGGGAAAAGTTAGCCCCTGGTTCCAAGTGGAACTTGAACTACTGCTTTCTTGCTTTTTTTTTTCATTTTTTTCTTCTAAAATTTGTGAAAATTTAAAGGATTTTGTTAGAATAAGGGGATAAAATAGAATTAATGTTTATTCAACAACTGTAATGATTAGTTTTTAATTAATAAAGTGAGTAGATGTAGTCTTTGGTGTCAAAATCTGGTGTCCCCATAGTCAAGTCCAATTTTAAATACCCAATTTTTCACTCCCTCTCCTTCTTCTTTTTTTCTTTACCACTAATAAGTTTTCTTTTTTAAACTTCGTCATTATACCTAAGGCTAAATATACCATTTATATGGGTAATATATGTAGTGGATGCAGGGGCTAAGCTAGAATTTTATAGTTGTAGGAGGCAAAGTGTTAAAAAAAAAATTTGGGCAGGAACCAATACATAGAATTAATCAAATTTTATATATAATAATACTAAAAAAATTAAAGAGAGTACCTTGAGGTTTGGATGCAAGACCCCCTCAGGTCTCTAGGTGGCTTCGCCCCTGAGTGGATGCTCGAATGAATTTGATTTGAAACTCATTTAACAATATTTAAAAACCAAAGATAGTTCTGATATTGATATTTTTTAGGGTTAATTTAGTTTACCTCCCAGAATAATTGGCCAATCGGACTTACCCCCCTCAAAGATCAGATATTGAACTTACCCCCTCAAACTCACGGTTTCTGTGATTCTGCCGTTAGAAGGCACACATGCGTCTCACATGCTCCATTTTTTAAGGGGGGTAAGTCCGATTAGCCAATTATTCTGGGGGGTAAACTAAATTATCGAAAAAAAATGGTGCAGAGTAGAAATTAACCCTGAGAGAGAAACCAAAATGGAGAGATGGGTGATGGTGTTTTGGAACCATTGTGGAAGAAAAGAGTTTATCCCCTTCTTAATTTTTTGACATTAGCTGTTCTTCTTTACCTAAACTTCGGTGACAAGTTCAGATTTCCGATCGTATGGCTGCCTAAGATGAGGAATCACCATTGTTTGTCGAACTTGGGCTTTTAGCGATGGAAATAGTTCAAATTCTCTTCAAATCTCACCTGGTGTCTTTGATGAGAGGGTTTTTCAGGTTCGTCCTTGTAAATTAGAACAATTAGTTAATATTTTTATCTTTTTTATGAGATCAATTATAGTGAAGTTCTCTTAAATTTTAAAGATTTTGTCTAAATTTAATCAATTCATTGATGTTATTGACAAGAACCCAATACAGAGAAGGAAGAGCAGTAGATCTCATTCTCTGAGAATTTATGATGAATTTGAGGATTGAGAAGATGAAGTGGTGGTGAAGGAGTAGAAGTAATTAAGAATTATGATAAAAAAGTAATTAAGAATTCTGATTAATCAAATCCCTAAACACCAACATCCATCTCTCCATTTTGGTTTCTATCTAAGGGTTAATTTCTACTTTGCACTATTTTTTTGGGATAATTTAGTTTACCCCTCCAAAATAATTGGTTAATCGGACTTACCCCCCTCAAAAAATGGAGCGTGCGAGACGCACGTGTGCCTTCTAGCGACAGAATCACGGAAACCGTGAGTTTGAGGGGGTAAGTTCAATATCTGATCTTTGAGGGGAGTAAGTCCGATTGGCCAATTATTCTAGGGGGTAAACTAAATTAAACCTATTTTTTAATATTAAAAATTAAACAATTTATCTTTAATAGGGAATTATTCATACCTTAGACATAAATAATTTAATTTACACATTTAATTGATATATGTGTTTTTGTACGTCTAAACTAATATTTCAACCTAATTCTTTTTATTAATTTAATCTAATAATTATAAATTTTTAAAAAATAACAATATAAAATAACTTGTGGTTTTTGTAAAATTTATCAAGGTGGTGGGCTGATGCTTGGTATGTATATAGTAGAGTTGTGGGTAAGGGAAGGGGAGCGGAGCGGGGTGTTGGTAGGGGCCCAATGGAAGAAAATGGGGTTGAAAAGTCAAGTATGAAAACTGACACGTGGTCTGTAAGTAGGAGACAAGTAGGAAGGAGTACACGTGGCTGTGGTAATACACGTGAGAGTATCTGACAGAGTTTGAATTATGGAGTTGTGGTGTCACGTCTACTTAAATATAGGTTGTGGTGGTGGTGGTGGAGGACAGGTGTTTGTTTTTTTTTGGGATCCCTTCACTTCTCACGTGGGGGCCTGTAAAGTTCAGAGACCTGCCTGCCCCAAAAAAAACTCTATCGCACGGCCCACCGTCATATCTCGTATCTCTTTCTCTCTTGCTCTTCAGCCTTCGCCACCCCTGCAGGCAACGCCACAACCCAAAAGATCTCCTAACTTGCACCTGGCGACAATTAGGGTTGATCTTATAGAGAAGGATAATGCTCCTTATACTTTCCATTTGATTCCTGGATAAACGAATTTTGACGTAGTGAGATCTGCTTTATTTAAAGTTGTTTTAAACTCTTCAAAATTTACATTTATATTTCGGTAATCTTGAGAGTCATCAAAAGAGTACATATAGCATTATCCTATAGAAAATTATTAATGCTAGAAATGATGCCATAATCTGATGTGGCAGGTGGGATCTACTACTATTCCCCTCTTAAGAGCATCTCCAATGCAAATGTCTTATAAGACAATGTCTTATCTACGTGGCATGTCTTATAAGACAATGTCTAATCTATGTGCCGACAAAATCTTCACAATAGACATTGTTGAAAGAAATGCATCTCCAATGCAAATATCTTGGGATGAATTTTTAACTTATGTGGCACTTAATTTTTGAATAGTTCTAACTTATTTTATTTTAAAAGTAATTAAAATTTTTAGAGGGAAAAGAATTGCAGATGTGGAACGTAAGACATTGTGAATGTGAATGTCTAGAATAACTACCGCCACATCATCATCACATTCTTTCTTCACATTAGCATTGGAGAAGGTTTTTTAAAGAGAATGTCTATTTATCCTAAGTGACAGTCTTATTTTACCACATTCACATTAGCATAGGAGATGCTCTAAAAGTAGTTTGATAGATTTTCTAACTAATGTGGCAGGTGGGACCGACCATGCTAGCTATGCTTCTTTGCACCAATTCTAACATTTGGTGGGTCAGTCCAAATAGCATTACCCTGATCTGATTAAGCTATTTGATGAGTAACATTGTTAAATCCTAATATTTACTAACTTATGAAGCCATCACCTTTCTTAATCATCGAATAGAGCTTGCTCTAACTCAGGCAAGGTTGGCCAGTTATAAGTTGAAAATGCTCTACCATAATTTTGACTTGTTTAGCCATGTATCAAATTAGGGTAGGGTTGAAACGAATTAGGATTATGGTCCACCCATGGGGAGGATCCGGTATTGCCAGGTCTAGGCTCATTTTAAGTTAGGATACTCTCTCCATCATGTTGATCTTCTTCACATAAAATTAGCCCATTCTAAAACGTATAACCCTATCATCTGGTGATTGGAAATCACTGAAAATCAACGGTGTTTGAATAGGCCCACAGGCTAATGTATACTCAATGTACTCCTAACCAATGTACTCAGATCCCATCTCCACCTTAATATGCTAAAAATTAATCATTGACCATTTTACTGATATAAAAAATAAGCAAATAAATTAATAACCTTCCTCTTGATTTTATTTCTCATGAATGAGGAAAAATATGTCTCCATATTTTATAACTCACTCTAATCTCAATGTGGTAACAGGCTAATGAGTCGCCATCCAATTCATATGAAATATTCTCCAAAGGAAAATACATGGAGAAACCCCACAACAAATCTACAAATTTTTTTTTTGAGAGAAATGGGATAAAATTTAATTGAGAAGAAGAAAAAAAGGAAGATACAACAGAATTGAGATCGAGCTTTATAACTAGGATAATGCTATATGTACTTCTTGAATGACTCCCAGAATGACCGAAATTTGAGTCGAAATCTACTTTGTGTAAAGTTGTTTCAAACTCTTTTCTCATGTTTCAATCATCCTTAGAGTCATCCAAGAAGTACATATAACATTATCCTTATAACTATTACGTATCTAAAACCCAACTCCCATCTCAAACCCAAATCCTAGAAAGTACAATTCTTAAAGATATCCTCCATTGTTACCCGAAAAATATATGAAAGATTTTATACTCAAAATAATGTTTAATGCATGGTTTTCTCTATCCTCAAATGCCATGGTTTTCTAACTAACTATACTATGCCATCGTTGGTGAATTTTTTCAAGCCTTTTGAGTATTGGTAAGCTTGTTTGACGAGTAACATTTCGCTCAAACAAAAATCGAGTCTGAGCTAGCTAAGGGATTTAGTGCATGCACAGTCAAAACTAGTGGGGATTGAAATCTCTTAGCTCCACACCATTTTGTTAGAAGACATCAAAATTGGGCCAGACCCAACAGATACCTTAGGTTAAAATGGGTTTACGAAACTGAATTGTCGAATTTTGTTACAAGTTGGGCCATGGGTTATTGAGATTGATACATTGGGCGTCCATATTTTATTTCAACAGAGTAGTATTAGGCCCAAACTCTTTGAGGTCGTCCAACTGTCCAAGATTGAGCCGGGCCAGCCAGAAGTTACCATTAACACCATGCCTCCGCTAGCTGAAACCCTGAAAGAAGACTCAGTTACTATTAAATAGAATCACGAGACAAGAATTGCAAAAGCTCAAGCCCCAAGAGCGCTGTCACATTAGTTGGTATCGCAGCAGCTCAGCGCAGAGCAGGTATCAAACTCTATTAACGGTTTTTCTAATGGATAATGCTATCCTCACATTAAAATCCTACAGAAAAATTTAGAGAATTGAAATCTAACGGTAGTATGTATTCACAAATCTTCGTAATTTACATCACATACCTATGTATCAAACTCAAAATTATTTTTTTTTATAGATTATTCTGTAGATTATTCGGTAACCTTAACACTACCGTTCCGTACCCTCCTAATTTTTATGATTTCAGACCACATGTCCCTCGATGTTTTCAACAATATCCTAAACCTTGGTCAAATGATGTTAATTAACATATATGGTATTACAATGATGCTTTATATTAGCTTAAAATGCTTTATACTAGCTCATCCTTTTGAACTGATGTGAGTTGTGTGCATGTCAAGATCAATGTGCCTAATGCCATTTATGGTTCAGTACAATTATATCCCTCTTTCATCTCATTTGTTTTTCTATTAATACTATATTTATTCTTTACACTTCGTTTACACTAGTATGTGGGATTTAAATGAAGATGATCAAGAACTTATATTTACACAACCCTCCTAGACCCATGATTATGTGAAAAAAAAAAAGAAAAAGAAAAAAGAAATCAAATTTAGTGGTCAGGCTTAAATAGGTATGCCATGCTATAAATAGCCATAAAATGTGAATGAAAATCCTACGGCTATGCTCTCGAGTGCTTTAAATTAATCTTTTTCCAAAATATATAATTTCAAGATTGTATACTTAATAATTATGACTCAATTGTTGGTTGGTCTTGTACGTACTTTGTAGTAAATCATAATGGAGTTTGAAAACACCTTTATACGTTGTAACCAGACTACGTATAAAAATGATCATTGCAAACTAATTTCAATCGTCTTACTTCTTTGAAAAGAAAAGGAAAAACCTAGCTACTCGATAATGATGAACTTATAACAAAGAGAATCAATTCATCATAATGGGCTATATAAGCTATAATTAGTGTTTTATTTATCATTGAGATCGATCAGTAATCTTATGTACCAACTTATAAAATTTT
>MVGT01002668.1:607733-620005 GCA_002174775.1 Macleaya cordata
GTCCGTGAAAGTCGGTAGAAGTCTTAAATAACTACCCCCCTCTAAATTTTTCTCTTTCAGTGATCAAATATTCAAAGTCGAATCAAATATAAACTGTCAACAACAACATACATTATGCTATATGCAAAAGATAAGGCAGAAATTAGATTGTAGACGATAATTTTGGCTTGTGTTTTGGTATATGGGTCTTGTTAACTTGTGCCCTTAGGGTACACGATAAGTATGTTTTTGAAGAGATTTTTTTACAAGTTACAGGTCTTCAAATCAGCTGAATTTTTGTAAGCATAATATTATCATTATTTATAAGATGTCCACAAAAAATCAGCTCAATCAGAGATATCTAACCCTCTAAATAAATTACTTTAAATGTCAGCCGTTCATTCATACTATTAAAGTCTAAATTAAGTGTTTGTGGTGCTAGAGGGTGCTAGAGGACTCCGATTGAGCTTATTTTTTAGATATGATCCAAATAGTATAAATAATATACATATAAAAAAATCAGCCCATTTGGACAACCTTAAGAAACTAAACAAAACTCAAAACTAAAAAGCTTATCACGTGCACTTAGGGCACATGTTAACAAAATCCTTGGTATATTAAGAGACTGAAGGGATCGACGCCAAAATCGAGAAGACATTAACGGAGAGTCTCAACTCTCAAGCTGTAGACAGAAAGAACTCGTGCGGGCTGCAGGCTGTTTTTGGTACAACACACTAGCGGAATACAGCTAAGCATATCGACTCATTCAAATTTTTTTGGTTTCAAAGTAAATTATAAATTAATATATAAATATTAAATATCCATTTTTATAAAACTAAAATTGATAGAACATAAAAATCCTAACCTTTTTTTCAAATAGGTACTACTACTTCACGTAGTAGATTATCCTCAGTCTACCTCCGAGTTCAATTCTGTAGACCCACATTCAATGTGGGTCAAGGATACCCCCACCATGCAACTACTGTGTACTTCTAACAGTCTTAAACGGTTAGTACTCGTTTGTGTTGGGTCTTCTTGACCCACGTTAAAAGTGGGTCAACAAAATCGCACCCACGACCCAATTCTTCATCTTGGGCTTGGGAGTCTTGGGGACGTCGTATATACGAAGGGGTTGTATCAATTTTTGATAGGTCGGAGATTGACACGTGGTAAGTATTAGCGTGAACGCACGTGAAGTAGGGTATTCATAAACAACATAAATATGTATGTATCTACAACTTCTTCCTACTCTCTCTTCCTTTCTCGTATGTTTTTTTTTTCTCTTCTCTCTTAAGTACTTGATTCTCTCTCTCTCTAACTCTCAAGAACGCATGGAGATTTGGGTGAACACGTGTTCGATCTTTAGCTTGAAAATGTTTATTTTCCGGTTGGTTTTCATGGATTCCGGTGGTGGTTTTTATTTCCTTTTCTTTCTTTCTTTCTTTCTTTAGACTCTGTACTTTTGTTTCAAATACACCATTAATTATTTCTACTATATATGTTTTTCGTTTTTCTGTTCTTTCATTAATCAGCTTTTATCATTAGAAACGTACTTAAGAGTTTAATAATCGTCGGAATCTGACATGGGTTTTTGTTTTCATGGTAGTTTTGGTCGGAATCTGATCGGAGAAATCTGACCTACAAAACCCTAAACAAACCATAAATTAATAAAAATCCAGTCGTGGGTGTGTTAGTTTTATGTGTTTTATTGCAGATTTTGGAAGAAGATTTTGATTAAAAAAAAAGGGTTTGTTTTTGTCTTCTTTTATCAGAAAAACTGTGTTTGACCGTTTAGGGCTTTAGATTCCTCAAGAATATAACCACTATAATCATGCCACGTCAGCACCTGCAAGTTTTGGTGATCTGAACTTGAAGATCTACCTGAATCTAATCAGTTTCTGGTGTTCTTCCTTTTTATTTTTCATTTTCAATTTGTGGGATTTTTTATTTATTTTGATTTTCTTTTTTGAAATTTTGTGTTAAGTCTGAATAATCTTTCTGTCGTGCATGGATGGATGGATGGATGGATTGGATTGACAGTCACTATTTGCAGATGGAGCATCATCAAGATTCACATATTATATATTGCAATTGAGGGTGGTGTGATGTAATAATCATTCATTGTCAAAAGCTTTTGAGTTGTTGAGAATCTTGATGATGCTGCATTAGCAATAAGTGACTATGGGATATAAATCTATATCTATATGTTCATATATTGTGCCCTAAATTTTTTTTCTTTATAGAAACAAAGGTGAATCTTCTTTACTTCTCAGCTTGATCTTTTGAGAATCAATTTTAACAAGTTCTAACACTTATTTGATGGTTCTTAATGCTTGCTTCTGATTTAGTTGAAACTTTGGAGATGATGGAGATGGCTAAAGATTGAACAAAAAAAGACCCATCAGAGAAATTTAAGGTGAGAGGTTTAATAATGCCATTATATCTAGTTTTTCTTTTTGTTTGTGTTTCTTTTATTTAATTTATTAAGAGTAAACCCTACTCATTATAGTTTTTGGTGGTGTAGTTTTATGTTTTAGGGTTTTGTGTAAGGAAAAGAATTTAATCTGGATTTGTTATTTCTAGATCTTGTTCAGGTTATTAAGTCTCTGTTTTAGATTTTGAAACTTGAAACCACTTTGGAAACTTGAAGGATTAAGCATATAATGGTGAAAAAACATGTCACTACTAGCATTGGGTTCTTTAACACACTTGACTTATCACCAATCAGTGATGTACGTAAGTGGACCATCTTGAGAGACGTATACCTTACAAGTTGGTCCTCTCTCTCTCTCTCTCTAGATTTCTCTCTTTCTCTTCTTTCTCTCTCTAGATCTCAAAGATACTCTGAAGGCACACAATGTGTGAACGTATTGTCAGTACCTCCTCAATAATAACTCCAAAAAGATCAATCAGAAAATATCTTCCAATTTCAGACTATATATGGTGGCAATGAGCTAGCTAGGTTCACTGTTTTTAGGGTAGCTGCTTAATTGGGAATATTTTCTCATCAGGAGCAGAAGGAATAATGACTTTATTTGGTTCATTATCATGCTATTTGAAATGCAAGAGAGTTAAGGGCATGTTTAGTTTACTTCATATCATTTATGTCTTGAATCAGCCATTTCAGATTTTGAGAAAACTGTCTCTACTCTTATAAACTATACATATATGGCTTAAGCTTGTTGAATTCTTTTAGGGTTTATAGGATCTTCTTCACTAAGCTAGAAAAGAGTGTGTCTTTTTTATATCCCTAATTCTAATGATACCTTCTTTGCTTTGTTAATGGTTGAAGTAATTAGTTAACAAGTCATACTTCAAAAATAAAAACAAAAAAGAATAAAAATACCAAGGAGGAATATACATTCTATTAATGATCTTAACCTTTGATTGATCTGATTTCGCTCTCTCGAAAATTCAATAGCATATTCTAGCAAATTACAGCTTTTGTTTAGTGATGGTTATCGGTTTAATTAGAGGGCATAGGTTGAGTTGTTCATGCTACATTCTCATTTGAATCCTTGTAAGAACTAAAAGTACTGTAACTCATATGTATTAGACCCTCTGAACAACTTAATAGTTTCAAATCATGATTGTAAGTTTAATATGAACTCTTGCAAATCAAATCATCTGAACATAATCTTTTTTTTCTGCCATATGTTCACACAGTTAAACCTTCCAACTGCAAAGACACAGACTAATCCAATATCTTAATAACAAACTAAGTTAAGAAGAAATAAACATACTAAATTTAATTTAGGTACTTAATTACTTGATCTTAATGTGTCTTTTAGCTTCATTAATTTTGTTTCATTAACTGCCCATGTAACTTAATTCGATCTATCCTGTCAACTAAACAACATTTGGTCCTGAAATGAATTAAAATGGTTATATATATGGAAATACGAATTCGCATATGAATCATGATCAGATCCAGAATAGTTATACTACCTATAGAAGGATTTGCCCGTGTATGTTATATGTTGGTAGTCTAATATGTGGAAGTGATATTTTTGACCTACACAGTAAGTTAATTTTCTACTGTTGCTTTGTAAAAGTGAGAGAGTATAAGATGAGTTATTTGACTTCAAGTATTTCTATTTAACATTGCAAATCTTTATATGCTAGACATACCCTTTAATAGCTTTTGATTGTGCGAAATTTTATAGAGGTTCGATTTTGAAACTTCTGCAAATTAAACTGACCATACTGTGGACACTTCCAAGTTTTCGCAGTATAGTACGTAGTATAGATTATTGTGTTAACCTGAAATCCCTCATGAATTCATGAGAAGTGAAAACTAATTTCATGTTGTCTGTAATCAACCCAAAAGTGTTCATGTTTTTTTTTTTTTGAAGGAGACTAATGCTCAAGATACATTTATAAGAAGGCACAAATACATCATGAAATACGTGTGAAAAGTCCAAAGACACTGTCATAGTAACCGCCACCATAGGACTATTATAACCACCACTGAAAGGCTATCTTAATTACTACTAAATATTATGTTCTACTACTAAATATTACATGGGACAAACCGCAAATCAAGAATTTTAATCCTAAGACCTCCCAAGTCATATGAGGGGGTACACAACTGCTGGACCAAACACCCATGTATTCATGTTATGTAATAATGGATTAGTTCTAATTAATTCGTATTTCGCATACGAACGAGTTGAACCACGACGATATATCTTTTTTCTTATTTTGTTAATAATCTTTGCACCATATATAATATGTCTTACTATTTATTTTTATTTGTTTTTGAGGAGGAATATGTCTTAATTACTATCATTAGTTTATTTGTTTTACTTTACACTAATATTTGTAATCTTGATTTAGTCATTGATTTGTTCAAACTAATGACAGGATCGATCTTCTTCTCCCACATGTGTCAACATTAATTGAGCGTAATAAACAAGACAAGCTATAGCTGGGACTCATCGAATGTAAGGGTATATATTGAAATAAGTATTGGACTAATTAAGTTCATGTTTTCTCAACACCCATGCTTAGATGAAGCAGTTTAATCTCCATTGATCTCACTTGGGGTTCTTGCAAACTGTTAATCTATATATGTCAGGAAAACCAGATGACTCTCTCTCTCTCTCTAGATCTCTCTATGTCTCCATTGACTTCAATTGGGGTTCTTGCAAACTTTTAGTCTATATATGTCATGATTCTGCCAGCACGTACATATATCTTTTGTAAGTTAGCGGTCCCCCATACATGTGTAACATCTGTTGTGGTTGTTGTTGTTTTTTTTTTTTTTTTTTTTTTTTTTTTGAGATGTACGAGTTTATGAGGCCATATGAAATTTTTTGTGAATGATTTCGTCGCTATATATATCAAAATTATGGAGAAAAGTTATTTCATTTGAATTTTTTTTAATTAATCTAGGGAAATTTGATTCGAAGGTTAATGGTGAAATGGATCCATGCATGTATGCATCAAAAGAGAGTTGTGTGGTGCATGTACCAATTAGTATAGTTGGTAGTGTCTGTTGTTGTTGACAACTTCGACCCAAGTACCATTCTTGTAAGCCTATTTTGAACAAGATAATTGTAACTCTATGCCTAATAGGAGTTGAACTCAGGTCTAAGTTATCAACAACAATAGACACTATCAACTATACTAATTGGTACATGCGAGTTCCATTCTAACTAAAAATGACATACTGATTTCTTCAAAAGAAGCTCTCCATTTCAAAAAATAAAATAAAAAAAAGAACGGGAACGATGGTAAGTTTTATAACAGTTTAGTCCTAAAAGATAAGAAATCACGCATGTGTATTTTGCTGGACGAGAATGCCCCATAAGTAAATACTCAAGCAGTAAGCACTAACTAACTTATTTTATTTTATTTTTAAACAAAAAAATTTTAAAATACAAATCAGTTTTTGATAAAAATTATAGTTTTTGGAAATCATTGAGATCTTCAAATATATATTTGGAAATCATTCATTGAGATCTTCAAAATAAAACCAGTCAACAATATTTTTTTCTTAAAAAAATAAATTATATTACGAAACATGCAAATTCAAATTTGCATATATGAATTGTGATTTTTATTGAGTTCAAATTATGAATTGCAAAATTAGAATTTTATTACAAATTCAAAATTGCATTTTCAAATTTAGATTTGCATATAAAAAAATATAGTAGTGACTGGTCTAGTTTTGAAGATCTCGACGAATACTTTTCAAAAATATAAAATTTGTCAAAATCTGATTTGTAGTTTAAAAAATATAGCATTTAAAATTTTTATAACAAATTTTCTTTCTCCAGGGTAAAATTCGTAATACATACAAGTAAAAGATGCATATGAATTTTTTTTTTCAAAAAATAGAAAATGTAGAAAAAGTCCATGTAAAAAAAGTTATTATTTTTTTATTCCTTTTTTTTATAAATTTAGTCCATACTTTTATGACTTTTATGTTCAAAACGAAGGATTAAATTTATAAAAAAAAGATTAAAAACACAATGACTTTTTTATAGGGACTTTTTCCAAAAGCCATCATTTTATAGAGACTTTTTATAAAGACTAAAAACATCAAAAAGGACTAAATTGTTAATAAAAAATTAATAAAAGAAATTTTAGATAAAAACAAAATAACTAGGATCAAACTATCAATATACTTCTAAAAAAGAAGTATTTGATCGATCTCTCAAAAAAACAAAGCAAAAGGGAGAGAGAGAGAGAGAGAGGTGTTGTCCCAATGGATCTTGATGTATTTCACATATAATGCATGTATGTAATAATTATTCTTATGGTAGCTGCTTCTTTTCTCACCCTGACACAATGACATATTTGTACCTCCTTTTTTTTTTTCAAACTTAAAATGCAGCATCCTGATCCTCTCTTTTTTTTTTTTTTTTTTTTGCTTTTCTTGAGTCTCTCTATGAAAACTTGAAGCTTACTGCTTACAGGAAGCATTCTATTATAAAAAAAAAATTAAAAATTAAAAGAGGAAAAATAAACTGTGGTCCTAGCTAGCTAGTATGCAATCAAATCAATAAATGGTGGTGCTATACGATTACACATGTCAAATAAGCAAGGTAAGGACCATGTTGGTAGATCAGATTTGGTATGGTATATGAAAGAGATATCTGTTTGGATGATTATAGCTTATATTCAATTTAGGTACCATATACCATCTTACTTATCTATTATAATATACTATAGGAGAAATTTTGGGTTAACAAAATCCTCTTTCTTCGGTGTAGGTTAAAAAAACCTACATTATAAATATATAGTCAATCTATTATCTATTATTGGATTAATAAAACTCTTTTTCTTAGATATGAGTTTAAAAAACCTATATTATAAACATATGACCCAATCTAAAACAACTAAATTTTTTAATTATTTAATAAAAAAATTTAATTTATTTTTAAAAAAAAGCTTCGTGCCTTGCACAGGATATAGGGGCTAGTTGTATGTAAAATTTGTGTGCCCTCATCCATCGGAGACTAAAAACCAGAGACTCGAGACTCGAGACCTCATCTAGTTTTCCTTTTGAATGTGAGAAATCATTATGGGCTTTTGTGGGCACTCATTACTCATGGGTTGGGAGTCCCAGCAGCTAAAAATCAAACAGTGGACCATACATAATGCTTGTGGTCCATTTTAGTACTGGGCTCCATGTGATGAGTGGGAGTATAACGTCGTGTCCTTTTTAGCATTGTATGATGCTAAACGTACAGCAGTTGCTATAGCAATCTGTACAAAAATGTTAATTTGACAGTAGATGTGTGAATTCTACGCACCTTCCTGAGTGGCATCTATTTTAAAGTGATAAAAGCGCATTATGAATGCACATTGGGCCTCTCTGTAGGAGTTGTTGTAGAACTTGTAGTATTAACACCGTTTTAAACTCTCACCGATCACACGGAAGGTCCATATAACACCATTTATTGGAACAATTTTAAACTCATCCGTGATTTTCACCCACTAAACTCACCCATAATTTTTTTATCTTTGAATTTAGTTGATGACACATCAGTGGGTGAATTTAGTTGATAACACATCTTTGAATTTAGTTGATGACACATCAGCTGTCGTTTATAAACTCTCACCAATAACATGAGAGGTCCACATAAGTCAACTTTTAATGAAAATAGATTCTCTAAGAAAGAGAAGGCAAAATGGATATAGGTTAGGTTCTTGGGACACAAGGGTTTGACACAGAGTTTAAATACTTCTTATTGACTATTTGATGCAATCATCCAATGGTTTAAAATGTACTAATAGATGATCTTTATCACTTCTTAAATTAAAGAGATATATCTATTAGTCTTTAATAGTTGGACGATTACATCTAATAATGAATAAGAAATGTTTAAATTCCGTGTCAAAACTTTGTGTCTTAGGAACATGATCTAATGAAACCAAAACTGAATGAAAGACAAAGGAATCGTCACACATGAAAAGTAAAACGTAGAGAAAAATACTTGTCTTGTGCTGAGTAACTAGAACTGTTGTAAAGAGGTGATGCTCTCGTTTCGAAATCTCCCTGAAACATTTCACTCTCACTCATGAACCACTCTTTCGTTTCAACAATTTCGCTTCAAAGATTCTCTAAGTTTAGGACATTTCCAGTTCTCTCCTCCCACTACCGCTCTACACTCTAATTACTTAGGTATTGTGTGTGCCTCTAACTTCCCGTATCACGCAAACATAATTTAAGGGAATTTTGTAGTAAGTGTGAACTTCAAGGGTTAAATCGTCCTAAAAGAAATGTTTAAGTACGTAATGAAAAATAAAATTTACTTTCTTATTGGTCAAAATTTAATCATTCCCTTCCGAGTCAGTACAATTACAGAGAGAAAGCTTGGTTTTCATCGTAGTAAGGAGGGATTGAAACAATTTTCATTTCTTACTAGAGATCTGTAATTCGATTTAACCAACTCGAATTCTCGGAAAACCCAGCGAACCCACTTCGGTTTCTTTTTGAATTTCATCAATTTTCCTCTCAAATTCTGCAAATCCTTTTTGCAGATGAACTCGAAATTCCGGTGATTTGGAGCAAAAGGGGTTTTTCTAACGATGAAGAGACGAAGATTTTTATCATTACCAGTTTTTGCAGTTTTTTTTGCGATGGGTTTCATTTATTTTACCACAATTTTCATTTTCATTGAAGATCGATTGGGTTTCAAGAGCTGTGCTGGTATCTTGAACGCATTGGTCTTCACTTGTTTTGCCCTAATGTCCTTCGTCTCGTTCGTCTCTTGTGTACTCATGGATCCAGGTCATGTTCCTTCTAACTTCGTTCCCGAAATCGAAGTCGGCGAGGTCTCGGATCAAGGAACCAAGAAAAATGTAAGCTTTCTTTGATCTCTTATTTGTTTTTTTGTTTGAATTTGTACTCAGATCTGCAATTCTGTATTTTAAATCAAGTAAAAGATGAATTGAAATGTTTCCCTTATATATATGATGGAAAGATTATGTAATCACCCTTATTGAATTGGTAATTGAAACCCCTTTTCGGGTTTTCTTGGCTGAAGAATTACTCAAGCTAAATTAACTAGCTATTTAATAAATTTGCTTGAAAACTAGAATCTGCTCAAGCTAAATTAAATGAAGACACCAAAAAAATATGGCCTGTCTTTCTTTTGATCAGTAGAAAACAGGGTTTTTATTTTGATTTTAAAAAACAAAATGCATTATGGAAGCTCCACGAATACAAGATAGTGTTCCTTTTTTTCCCCCTCCTAAACTGTAAAGATAATTAACAAACTGAAACTAGTAACATAAATTTGCACCCATAAATATTTTATTTTTATTTTTTTCCTTTATCAATGAAACCAATGTGAACCCATTATTGTTGAATCCATCCCATAATATATCGCCTTTTCTGATTGCGGTTTATGTTTTCTTTCTGAAATTAGCGAATTTGAAGCATCCAAACAATTTCTGATATACGAAAAAACAATGTGCACTAAAAAAAGGTGATGAGATTAAATCACATCATTTATCTTGGCTGGTGAAGTTCTATCCAACTAAATTCTCCTTATCATGTCTTTGACCCTCATGGATCCAAGTCTAAAAGGTGTCCAATCTTTATAACAGACAAGCTCCTACAATATGAAAATTCTCAAAAAAAAAAAGAAGAACCATGGAGGGCAATGGATATAGATATGTGAAGCTGATGCAAAATCTAGATATGTGACATTCATGCCAAAACTTCCATTGAAACCTTCTCTCTCTGTTCACGATGCTGAGGCTGGTTTTTACATTATGTTCTTCAGCTCAGCTTTTCAGGTGTAACATTCCCTCATGTATGCTCAGTACATAACAGTTCCGGATAATTACGCAATTCATTGTTAGTCCATTTTGGCATTTATGTCTGAATCACACTTGCATGATTTTCAACAGGGTGTAAATTCAAGATTATGTGATAAATGTTCAACATACAAGCCTCCCAGGGCTCATCATTGTCGGGTATGCAGAAGGTGTGTGCTAAGGATGGTAGGTACTCACCGCTTTATGTTGTTCACAGGGTATACTTGATTTATGAGATCATTCAGCTTCAAGCAGTCAACTGTTGGATGCAGGATCACCATTGTATGTGGATAAACAACTGTGTTGGTTTTGGGAACTATAAGCCCTTTTTTATCCTCATCTTATATGCAGCTACAGCAAGTATCTACTCTATGGTATGTCATCAGCTCCATTTCGGGTCCACTTATTTTAATATGTTATCAAATTGAAATATAATAGTAGTATAAGAGAAGCTTTCTTTCTATGTTTAGGTTATGATTATTACATCAGCGCTTCAAAAGGATTGGGAATTAAAAAGCGGAGTCAGTCATGTCAAGATTTTATATGTAAGTTCCTTTATATTTATCCGCTAAGGCTGTTTCCTTTTTATCTTTTAAACTCGTAAATGAAAAAGCAAAAAAAGGTTATTTTCTGCACAACTTCAAAGTGAGGCAAGTGTATGTTAGAGTACAGTTAATGGCCCATTGTAGATCTCTTTGGTGGAACTCATCAAATATTGGGTCCCTTCTCCTCAATAAATGATCTCCCATTAAGAGCAGTTGTGACAGTGCTGGGTTCCTGGCACTGACCCCACTAAACCATCTTCTTTCCTAGATCCACCTTCCTAAATTTTATTTCTTTTGCTTTCTACTTTTAATTGCTAGCTTAATTTAGATAATCAGCTTTTTGAATTCTAGAAATTGTTAATGACATCTTATAACATCAGGTTACTTGTGGATCAATCATGGCTGCCTTAAGTCTGACTTTGGGAACTCTTTTGTTTTGGCACACCTACCTCCTTTCTCAAAACATGACAACCATAGAGGTGGGCTTATAACATTTTACCATCAGATTATGAAGTAGGTTGTTTCTTCATGGTTACTTATGTATCCACTGATTGGTTTTTCACCAGTATCATGAAGGAATAAGAGCCACATGGCTAGCAAGGAAATCTGGTCAGAACTATCGCCATCCTTTCCACCTTGGTGTTTACAGAAACATTATTTCGGTACCTTATCTCTTTCAGTCTTTCTCCTTTCATTTCGTAGCTTGTCCTACCTCTTTATGTTTTAATATATTCGTAAAATGATGGTCACTCAACTTTACTGTGTAATCATCAGATATTGGGTCCGAATATGCTCAAATGGTTTTGCCCCACAGCAGTTGGCCATCTGAAAGATGGAATTAGCTTTCCTACTTCAAGAAGCAGTTAATATTTTCTGCCAATACCCAGACTGGAATAACTGGATGGTATGTGATACTTGAACATCATTTTGTAAGCAAATTGGCGTTTTGTTGCATTTCAATGTGGAAACTAGCTAGCAGAAGAGCAATCAGCGAGCATGGTCAAGCTCTCAAGTTCATGGAGACTGAGAGATGATTGGATTTGTAATTGAATCCAGAGATAACCAACTATTTCAAGAATGTGTTACAGTTGAATGGTTTCACGTCGTACCTGAATAGTGTTGGGATTGAACCTTGTGTTTCAAAGAGTCTAACATGAAGATTGCATACTTGTAAGTTGACGATTTTCTTGAAAACACAGTCTTTACATGTGAATGCGATAATCAACAAAGATAGAAGAAGGCTGGGAGAAGTATTTTGGGAACAATTTTCTGATCTCTCAAGTCCTAATGGCTATTAATGTGTACTTCGATCTTGTATCATTTCTGTGTTGAAAGTAAATATTTGCTTCCTTCGTATAAATGCTGACCAAAAGAAATCAGGAACTCTTTAATTACATGTGCTCTAGTGATAGTATCCCACTGGTATTCCTTCCCACTGTAGTGGCTTTAATTTGCGTACTGTGCGTC
>MVGT01002668.1:620103-645132 GCA_002174775.1 Macleaya cordata
CTGGGGGTGTCAACGGTGTCCCTAAGCAGCCTCCACTCTCCAGAATGGGGGATTTGAGGTTCCCATTGGATTTGCCCTTACAGGTTGGCCCATGACATGGTAACCTGACTTATGATACCAAATGAGCTGAATCCATGGGAACATTGAGAACTCACCCATGAAAATCGGGAGAACTCACGCATGAAAATCGGCTTACAACATTGGGTTGTAACACTTCCAACAGTTTGTTTGTTTTTCTGCACAAAGGGTTAATAAACGTTTTTGATGATTACGATTACTCCCTCCTAACTCGATCGAACGGTTATGGTTCAGCCTCTCCCTGGTCGTTCATCAGACTTGTATGTGGTTTTGGATTTCGTAACATCCGTAAAGTGGACCCACCACATTAACCATATTCTAACTTACGCCGCATGTGCATATTTTTCCCCCTTTCAGGCAGGACCTTTCTCTGCAACTACTTTCACCAAACACTCTTCAAGTCTTTCTTCTTCTTCTTCTTCTCGATGTCAGACACCATTAGAATCTCTCCATGCATCCAATCTCTGCAACACCCACCACCAAAAACATGTTGTTGTTGTTGTTCCTCAACTGGGTTTCTTCCAATTCCTCAAAGTTTCTCAACATCACAAATCAAAACAACTTCTTTGGTTAGAAGTTCTCTGGTTTCTCTGAAGAAAATCGATGGAATTCGAGGGAAGATTAGAGTCGTAAACACTTGGAGCGTAGACGATGGACCTTCACAGGACTTTGATTCCCCGGTTTCTGTAGAGCTCAAATCAATCGTCAGCGAAGAACAGTTTGATAGGATCATCTCCGAGGCCCAACAACTCGAAGAATCAGTTATTATTGTCTGGTTCGGATTTTCCCCATTAATGACTTATTATCTTTTCGTTCTTTCTCCCTGTTTGTGTTTCAGTTTGATGAAATTTTCTTACTGATTTGTCAGTTTGTTAATTCTTCACTTGCATATTTGGAATTTGGTTGGAACTGTTATCGGGTTTTCTTGCTGAATTTCAATCTGGTTCTATGTTCTGATTTTAGTACCTCAATTTGAAGAACTTGGAAATTAATTTCAAATTAGCTCTTAATAGGACCCTCTGTTTCATATAAAGCAAGCTTTTGGTTGTCAATGTGACTCCAGGACTCCGTTGAGCCTTAAATAGATCTTTGCTTTAACTAACTCAGGATCTGATACAGAAAAAATACAGTTCTTCTTTGAAGCTTACATGGTATTGAATTCTTAAATAAAGCTTGTATGGGCATGTAGGATGGCAAGCTGGTGCAGAAAATGTATATACTTGAAACCCAAACTGGAAAAACTGGCGGCAGATTACTATCCAAGGTTAGATTGATTTCTATATATACCACCTACTACATAAACTTCTAAACCTGCTCATGCATTTTAAATTTAAACGAAAGTGGGTTTCATGTCTTTCATGTTAAATATTTTGTATCCGTTCCATAAAAGTCAATTTGTGTTCTTTGATTTGAAGGATTAGAACTCAGTTCAAACTGGTACGACTTGGAAATAGTATCAAAGCTGTTCGATTCAGTCACACGCTACATCAAGTTTTAATAACGAGGGAAAATCATTTTGATAGCTAACTCAAATATTGTCCTCATAAAACCAAATTGACTTGTTCAAGTTGGATTTGGTCCAGCAACTAGGTGACTCCACTTGGAAGATTTCCTATGCTAAAATCAATCGGATTGGATGTTCCTAACCATCTTATCTATTGACCTTTCCGGACCATTTACCATGTTTTCGTTTTTCCCCACTAAGGAATGGATTTCGGAGATCCAATTTGCTTGGAATGCTTACTTCAAGGGTATTTCATATAATATTTTTCCAACTCTGTTCTTCTTTTAATTCCTTTTGTGAGTTAAAAGTAAGTTTTTATTTAATAAGATTGGAGAACAAGTGACTGAGAATGTTCTGAACTGTTTACTGATGCAGAGTTGGATTCTACTGCATAGATGTCAACATGGTTCCGTACAAGCTCGTTACACGTGCAGGAGTTACTGTAAGTCCCCTTTAGTGATCCACGCAACTTGCATCATTTCAAAGATTCTTTTTCTTTGCTATCTAGTTCGGTTTTATTCAAGCACTTCTAATCTAGTTTCTATTTTCTACTGATTAAAGTGAGATTAAATTTTTTTCTATTTCAATCCACTAATTTCTTGTGAAAGTTGAGCATCTGTAATATTTAATAAAATCCAGGATGTAAAAGTTTAATTGGCCCAAAAAGGAAAATGGAGGATATAATAGGGGTTTCATGCGTATCCTAGCTAAAGCTGAATATTATATTATATAGTTATAAGCGATCTTTCCTATTGGAAAGCTTCTTCCTAGAATAAAACTTTTCAGATGTGTGACGTATCAAACCAGCTGTACTAGCTAATGTTGTTAGTGATAACGATACGTAACTTTTTGCCTTCATTTTGCATGTATGGGTCTCATTTTCTTTGGTTTTGCCTCAGGTTCTACCTGAGGAGCCAAAGGACTTTCTAGGTGCTAAATATACCTCTGTAAAGATTCCTGTTATCAAGCATGAAAGGTTGAAGTCTCTGTTTCAGACCACAGTCCACAGGAGGCTGTGACAAATTTGCTAGGGGAGTCAATAGACAACATTTTGAAACTAAAGAAACAGATCCTTTTTTGGTTCCACACGTACCTGTGCCACACTTTCTAATGAAAGTGCTTTAGTATCAATTTTCTTGAGCAGCTTGAGTATGCCCGTTATTTGTCTCAAGGCTCCTCAAACCTTACTAGCAGTAGTCAGGACCATCTTCTGAAAATCAAGGATGGTTATCACATTATATCGTTAGTGAATCATAGAGTAACTAGAGTTTCTGAGAACCTTCACATAACCAACCCCAGTTTGAAATTCTCATCTACTTCCAAGGTGTTTTTTTTTTAGTCATATACTCATACTCATAGATAACACAAAGGATTCCGAACCTGCTTTTACTTTCTTTACCAATATAATATACCACATGGTAAGAAAATAGGAGTATGAATACAAAAGACAAAATTTGGAGAAACGACAGTGATTGCCTATGTTCTTCCTCACCAGTAAGCTAGAGTTCCTTCGTCTCAATGATTATGGATGTACTTGGAAGAAGGGAGCATTTGGTACTGGACCCTGCACCAAATAGAACAATGAAGTGGAAAATGACACATTTAGGACCCAATTTCCATATCTTCAAGGTTGTTCAGACATGATGCCCAGCCTGAGACCACCGCTCCTGTTGACATTATGTGAAAACAATAGTGAAGCTATAAGTTCGCCAAGCTGATCAATTATGTTTAGAATCAATTCCATCTTCACCAGTTAGTAGTTACACTCTACCTGACTCATCACAAAAAGCAACAGCAGATCTTTAAATTAAGCAAAGCAACTGAATATGATTGAGTTTACACGCACTTATTGAGCTTTTATTTGGATCTATTTTTCAATGCTAGGGATCTAAACTTGCTTTTCTCATTCTCATTCTCTTTCTTTGAATTTTATGATGATACAAGGTTTTACTAGATCATGGATTCCATAAAATGCAGTAAAATTTGACGATATAACAATTGTAGTTGCGAGGTTGATTAGTCTGAATCCTGTTCTCCCGGGTGTCAGATTGCAAGCCCAATCCTGTTGAGATCGTTATGAAGTGGAGATAGTGTGGTTTGCAAACAGACACCTGGGAGTAAGTATAGGTTCTATAGTCTTTACAAATACCTAAACAAGTTCTTTATCAGTCATTTGATCTCATTAAACCTCATGGCAATACTGATGCAAAAGAATTGAACTGATTTTTCATTTTACCTTTTCATGTTTCTCAACTGTGGCGTGGGACTTCAAAAACCTGTGCAGAAGATGCCAACGATACAGGTAAAATTCTATTGTCATTTGATCTTCCATTTCTTTTTTGTGTCCAAGATTTTCTTGTTATCTGAATGGTGACAACATTCATGAAAACAGTTGTGGAAGGACGGCAAGAAACAAGCAGAGGTGATAGGAGGTCACAAAGCTTATTTAGTGGTGAATGAGGTTCGGGAAATGATCGAGAACGAGTGTACCCTGTAATCCATCACTTCATTACAGTTGCGGAAAGACTTGAAGAAACAAGCTGAGCTGCTGAGATGATAGGATTTTTTTTCTTCTTCCCTTTATGTTCACAGTTTCAGGTTTAAGCCTTCACAATCAAAAGTAACTGTTTAAACTGTACAAGAATCATGAAACTTTTCTACCACTACCATAGTAATAAAGAAAGAAGCTTAGAACTAAATGATGGATACCCATCAAATTTTGAGGTTGGGGATCTTATCACCCACGTTTTCTCTCTGGGCACCCCTGTTATAATGCACGATTTTCTAATTTTTTTTATTAATTTGTAATGTCCTCCATTATTTACAAAGGAGCAATGCTATTCAGCCCTCAAGATGTACGCAATATAAGGTGCCGAGTAAGGTGACATTCAAAACTAAGTCTTAAATGTGGTCGTGGGTATCTATATTGTCCTGAATCTAAATTAAATGAACTTTAGGTTTAAATCAAATTTTTGGATTTTTGGTTCAATAACTTAAGAACTTCAAAGAAAAAAAATTTTACTTTGATGATTAGGGTCATGTCAAATTAGCCATGAAATATAAGGGGGGTATGGTAAAGAAAACAGTGTTCCACGTGGGCGCCCTAATTGGAACCGAGGGGTGCGACAATTGGCAATCAAACTGACAGATTTTCTTCACTCCTTTTGTCTGTGGAGAGAAACGGAAACCCTCTTTTTTAGGTTAACTTATAATCTCAGAAAAGAGGAAGAAGAAAGGAGAGGGGAAGTGAAGATTAGAAAGGGAAATTATGGCGCAAAATAGCAGGAAGAAGCCGAATATTTTAGTGACAGGAACTCCTGGGACAGGGAAGACCACGACGTCGTCTCTGCTGAGTGACGCGACGGAGCTCCGCCACATAAACGTCGGAGAACTCGTCAAGCAGAAGAATTTGCACGACGGATGGGACGATGAGTTGGACTGCCACATCATCAACGAAGACTTGGTACCGTCCCTTTAACCCCTAACCCTAACCCTAACTTTAGCTTTTCTTCTCTCTCTCTTACTGTTATTACTACTGCTCTTTTTCATCAAACCCTAGAGTCAGAACAACTGGAAATGATCAGTCTAACTAATTGTGTGTGTATTTTTTTCCCAATTAAGCACAGGATATTTGTGAAATTTGTACTGTCGGACATGCAAAACCGACTGGCCATTTTGTAAATTGTTGGGCAGAAAATCTGCACCCAAATTTTATTTTCTGATTCTATTATTTTTCAAAGGGGATTCCCAAAATGATAGTGAATTCATCACTTAGAATTCTCCAAGTGAAATTAGAGTATAGGGTACATGGCTTATTTTGGTCTTCGATTCGATCTCAATTATGGAGAATAGTGTGATACAATGCTAGGGGTTTTATTCTACTAATGAAATAATGAACTTCTATTACCTAGTTGAGAATGGAGATGTCTTCTAATGTTGGATTTAAGTCGGAAGAAGGCGTGTGATGGGGCCACATTGTAGGTTAATTCAATCTGTTAGTGAAGCTGTACATGCATACTAAACTGAAGTAAATGTAATAGAATTGTTTGATGGGAATTTGTGTGAAAGGTGGATTGTTTCTTACAAAAAAATTAGAGAAGATTCATCTAAATGGAAGTAGAAAAGTGTGGCATTCTATTTCTTGATAAAAATTAGTTTAAAATAAGGGCATGTTTCAATGGTCTTCGCCACCACAATTAATGAGAGCCTTCTTTGAAAAAAAGAAGAAAAAGGTGGCGTGGTAATGGTGATTTAAATGTAATAGAATTGTTTGATGGGAATTTGTGTGAAAGGTGGATTGTTTCTTACAAAAAAATTAGAGAAGATTCATCTAAATGGAAGTAGAAAAGTGTGGCATTCTATTTCTTGATAAAAATTAGTTTAAAATAAGGGCATGTTTCAATGGTCTTCGCCACCAAATTAATGAGAGCCTTGTTTGAAAAAAAGAAGAAAAAGGTGGCGTGGTAATGGTGATTTAAGCAGCTCTCAGGACTTACAAATTGAAAAAGTTTAGAGAGGTAGGAAAGTTGGTGTAACTCGAAGCAATCTTTAATAGAAGAATGGCAAGAATCTTGGAAAATGTAGAGGTGTATTAGATTCATGATATTAGTTGAGTGGGTAAAGAATCTTTCATTAAGAGTAAAAGAATGGAAATAATTGGTTACAAACTATTATTGAGATAAGCCATAAATTATGATTACATATCTTGGACCATCTGCCCCATGAGTGGCGTGGTAGATAGACGAACACCTTACGCAGAACCATTTAAACAGCTTATTTTTTCTTTAACGATGTTTAATGGCTGTATTTGTCACAAATAAGAAAAATGTTTTCTGCATTGCAGGTATGCGATGAGCTTGAGGACATAATGGAAGAAGGTGGCAACATCGTGGATTATCATGGTTGTGATTTCTTTCCTGAACGCTGGTTTGATCAAGTTGTGGTTCTTCAAACTGATAACTCTGTTCTGTATGATCGCTTGAGTAACAGGTAGTGAACCAGTTTATTTGTGTCCATGTTTCTCAATTTAGTGCATTGGCTCATTTTTCTCTGGATTCTGCTTCTTGGTTAACTTATCATTGGTAATAATTCAAAATTTTGTTTATGCTGCAGAGGGTACATGGGATCAAAGCTCACAAACAATATTGAATGCGAAATCTTTCAAGTGTTACTAGAAGAGGCAAGAGCCAGTTATCCAGAGGACATTGTTGTAGCATTGCAGAGCAATTGCGTTGATGACATAAGTAGGAATGTGTCCACGTTGACTGATTGGGTGAAGAATTGGCACCCAGCAACCTAAACACAAGGTCAGGATTGGGGTCTCTTATCATATTAAGTAATCTTTCCGAGTATACATACCTACCTTTTGCGTGCGCAGAGTACATTTAAAACACATGATCATCTCCTTGATTGTTTGTGTGAGAGGATGTGCTCAAGTTTTGGTTTTGACAGACTTGTTTTGCAACTATAATTATTACGTTTAGTTGCTTGATATAAGTTATTAGATTTTGTAATTTCAGATAATATAGTTCTCTAATTAAGTTAAGTTTGGAAATCCATATGCTTGTCATGGGTGCTTGAATCTCGATTTTGAATGTGTTACGTTTAGATTCTGTAGTAATCAAAACAAAATCGTTTCTTAGAAATTTTAAACCTTGCCCTAGGTAAACAATAAGAAGATGGTATACATCCAAAGAAAAATTAAAATTAGTAGCAGATTGTGAAAGAAATAAAAGTACCTTTCTTCCTATTTTTATTGAACTTCTGTATTTTCATAAGAACATCCATGTTACAAAATATAACATGATCCAGGATTGTCGTCCCTAAACATATATATCGTTTTATTTAAACTATAATTGTGAACATCTTCGTCCAACTCATAATAACAGTTATCGCAAAAGCTAGTCTGCCCTTCATGTAATTCTCTGAAATTTCCGAAGAATTCGTTAGGATCTTGCAGCCGAGATGTTCGCCTAGGCTGCTCTCTTCCATGTAAATCTCTAGTGGAATTTCCGTGAAATTCATTAGGATCTACAGTAGATGTTAGTCTTTCATGTAAATCTCTACTGGAATTTCCATAGAATTCCCTAGGATCTACCGGCCGAGATGTTCGCATAGTCTGCCCCCCTCCACGTAAATCTTTACTGGAATTTCTATAAGATTCACTTGGATCTATAGGAGATGTTCGCCTTTCATGTAAATCTCCACTGGAATTTCCATAAAATTCCCTAGCATCTACCGGCCGAGATGTTCGCCTAGTCTGCCCCCCTCCACGTAAATCTCTACTGGAATTTCCATAAGACTCACTAGCATCTACAGGAGATGTTCGCCTTTCATGTAAATCTCCACAAAATTCCCTAGGATCTACCTGCCGGGATGTTCGCCTAATCTGCCCCCCTCGATGTAAATCTCTACTGGAATTTCCATAAGATTCACTACGATCCACAGGAGATGTTCGCCTTTTGAGTTCTCGAGCTGTTCTTTCACTTACATTCTCTTCTTCATTAGCAATTCTGGTTTCTTCTATCTCAGCCGCCACTGATACTTCTTCTTGCCTCCTTTCTTCCTTGTCAATAGCAAAACTTACACGTTTAGAAGACTTTTTGCGTTTCAATTCTTCATTAACTTGCATATTCCCTTCTTCCTTGGTATTATCCTCGACATGTTTGGCAGATTTTTTGCGCTTCTCTTCTTCATTAACTTGCATATTCCCTTCTTCCTCAGTATTATCCTTTACATGTTTGGGAGATTCTTTGGGTTTTTCTTCTTCATTATCAATGGCAACTTTTTCTTTCCCTTTGGATTGTACTTTGCGTCCCCCTTCTTTGTCGGTTCTGTCGTTTTTATCCTTCAACGATGATTTTTTCGACTCTTCTCCTTCTTCCTCTTCTGCCTTGGTGATAGTAGCTGTTTTTTCTCCAGCGGATTTTTCTCTCTCTCTTGAAGTATTTTCTTCTTCATCGTCATCATAATCATTGCCAACAGCATCAACATAATCATCGTCGCTGTCGGTAAGTTCATGTAGATCTGATACAGATGATTCATCTGATACGTCTAATACATCTGATTCATCTGAAGTAGAAGTAATTTCTATTGGAGCAGTTACTTCTAGCTCTTCTTCTCCTTCACTGCATTTTGTTGCTCTTTTGCTCTTATTCACTGACACAGGAACTAATAAGAAGCAACAAAGAATATAATATTGATGAGTGAATTGATCAAATAAACAGATACAATCAGGTGAAATATACACTTCGTAATATATTGTTCTTAAAACTTGAAAACAAAAATAAAAATAAATAATTATTCAAACATTGAAGTGTGTTCGTCAGCCCTAACTGATGCAAAAATAACAAGCAATAAAAGACAAAGTAATTCTTATTATAAAAAATTATTAAAAATAAAAAATAAAGGAAGAAGAAAAACAGAGAGAGAGGGATTAGTACCATCAACCCTAGAGTTTTTGGAATGCCCACAACCCATCTTTGATCTTTCTCAAGGATTCACTTCACAGTTCACATGAGAAATAGACTTCTCTTCTTGTATGTGTAAGTGCTGCTGCTGCTGCCGCTGCCATTAAAGTGGTATTTAATTAATTTGTAAGGACTGGGTTGGTTCTTGCTTTCTAGGGTTTAAGCTTAATTTGGAAGGTTGGTTTAAACTGCGTTCCAATTTGGAAGATATGCTGCCAACCAATACAAAACAAAAAGGAAAAAAATCTACATTACAATTTACAGAACAAGAAAAAGAATTTTTATTAACAAACAAGTCGTTTTTTAGCTTATCAGTCACAAAAACGAGATAATTAGGATCGTATCTTTCAAAATTGGACTGTATAGATTGGTCCAAGGTAAATTTGTTAAAAGAAAATTAAATAAGGTAAATTTAATAAATATTATTAACGGAGTTGCTATATTATTATTATTATTATTAAGGGACCATAAAAGATTTCTTTGAAAATTGGATGGTCTAGATTGAAATCATGCATATTTTAGCAAGTTTAATTTCACTACTAATTAAAAGCTTTTACATACATGGGGTATGCGTATGTGTGTGAACATCTAATAGCTGTTCACTTAGGGCACGTTGAATCATTTTCCTTTTCCACTTAGATCTGGGGTGGGCCTACTGTCCTTAATATAATGATTCCTGTTATTAGAGCTCCCACTTTGATTGGTGGATGTTCAAAAGTTTCGGCCTTGAGTACAAATTTGAGCCTTCCTCTCATTTTGTGATTTTTTTAGGAGGGATTCTCATCTCCAAAAATAATTAAATCTCAAAAACCTTAAAACCTCCCTACAACCTCAATATCGTCACCGCCACAACCACCATCTCCTAATGCCACCACCTCAACAATCTCAGCACTGCCACCACCACCTCACTGCCATCACCTCCACCACCACACCACACCACACCTCACCACCGCCACCACTACCATGTCACTACTATTACTACCACGCCGGCCTCGATCTCTCTCTCTCTTCTTTCTATCTCTATATATTTGTGTTGATGGTGGCGGTGGTGAGGTGGTGTTGGCAGGTCCCCATCCGAGCTAGGGAGCCCCTTTTAACAGCCATCAATATAACTCAGTAAAATGGGATGAAAGCCTAAAAATGACATATAATCTTTGTTTGGATTCTTGAGCCCATCCATCCAGAAAACATGTTTGGGATATTACACAAAAAGAAAAACACAACAACCATGCCTTGTTTTAAACTCAAAATATTAGAGACTCTCGTCACGGCCATGCTCCAATTGATATCAATTTATGTTCGTTCTTGGTTTTATCTCCTTCCACCAAAATGTTGTCTTCAAACCTTCCAAGTCCTTTGCATTCCTGACTGCTAATTAACCAGATGGTTCCGATCTCAGCTTCTTCTGCAAATTGGTAAATTGTAGGGTTATAGTTCATATGTTTGAATATTGTCCATGTACTTCGTAATTTTGAGATTGATTTTACTAGTTGATTCTGCATCAACTATTAGAATGCTTATTGACAAGGGTTGGTTGTGAGTTCAATTGCTTTTTGGGCCCAACTATAGGGATTTATTCCCCCATGTACTTGACCCACGGGGTGGACTAGAGCTGTGAATTAGACCTTGCAAAAACTGAATTTACCCGTGAGTTGACTATAATAACGAGTCAGGATTAAGATTGAGCATTTTCTAATTCTGACTTGCCAAGGCTAGCGTCGACCTTTACTTTATCCCTTTATTTTTATAGATAATAAAGTCAAACTAGTCAGAATTAGAGTAAAAAAAAATTGACCCGAAAGAATTGAGCATTTTCGACCTGCCAACCTTGATAGAGTCGATCCTAACTCCTTTGTTGCCAAGTTTACTGTACTCGAGAATGTTTGGAAAAATTGGCATGTTTAATAGACAAGCTCAAGCCAATCATTCTAACATGTGACCTATTGACCCACCAACCCTAACTCTAGTAGTTTTTCCCATTTATTAGGTTGATTATGGTTTATCCAGTAAAATTATGTAATTTGATTCCGCATAGGTTTAAGAATCTTTAATGATTGTTGATTTCTGATGAATTTTTTTTTATTGAGATCGAAGTTTTAGGATGTTGATTCTCAATGAGTGGAAAGAAATGCAATTTTAATCATGTCTTGAAAAGGAGAGGGGTTTCAACAAAAATTGCCGAGGAAACCGACTCTCGAATTTGAGCAGACCATCCTTTATATCCACCATCAGTTGTGTATTTGTGGGGTCTATTTGAATTGTGAGGCCCCCTTATAAATCTACAAAGGCCTTGGATGTAAGGGCAAGTCTAGTGGGTTTTTTCATCCATGTCTTCATGGATTCATGGCTTGCTAGTGGGTTCCCGCCCCTACCCATTAGATGGTTTTTAAAATTTCAACCAGGGTTTGAGATGGGATCGGGTTTGGTTGGTGCACCCCACCCCGTTTAGCTGCTTACAAGCTATCAAGTTTAAGCAATATATAGTGAAAGATGAGGACACTAAGAAGTTCCTATCCCATGTGGGATAAAATTCTCTCAAATAAAAGCAATTAGAGTCTTAATCTCTTTTCCTCTTTCTCTTTCTCTTTCTCTTTCTCTATCAATAGATTTTCTATTGTTCTACTCATAGTAACCAAAAATGCCCAAATATAGTGGCGCCTTGGGAGCGGGAGAGCCTTCGATCCGCGGTTCGAGAATTTTCGGAACGCGGTTCCATATTTTCGGAGCGCCTAATCAACAAAATCCTTTCAAATATCTAATTTTTTTTGTTAAATTTGTCCAAATGGGTTGATTTTTTTACATATATGTTATTTATACTATTTGGATCATATTTAAAAAAAAATCAGCTCAATTGGAGACTTATAGCACCACAAACACTTAATCTAAACTTTATAGTGTAAATGAACGGCAGACATTTAAAGTGATTTGTTTGGAGGGTTAGATATCTCTAATTGAGCTCATTTTTTGTGGATATCTTATAAATAATGATAATATTATATTTAAAAAAAATCAGCTGATCTGAAGACCTCTAACTTGTAAAAAAACGTTCAAAAATAACCTTATCAAGTGCCCTTAGAGCACACGTTATATGGTTGTCTTTCTCACTTATTTTTTAGTTAGTAAAAATTTATTTTTTCCATAATAAAATATAATTAATATGGGAATCAATAAATTTTAAGTATTATATATATAGTATACTTTAAATAGCATTAATATAGTTAACAAATAAGAAATATAGAAAATAATAATTTTTTAAAAATAGAATATTATTTCAAAAAATACTTAATAAATTAAAAAATTATTTTATTAACTTTTCAATGATTTTGTTAATAAAAATTTATTTAATATTCTAGTTAATCGTTCTAGTCAATGGTAGTCTTCAACTACGTGAGAATAAGTTAGGCGCTCCGAAGGCGCCCGAGCCTTGAACATTTTTAAATTTGGTGCTCCGACGCTCCCGCTCCGCGCTCTGGTTATTTAGGCTTCTACTCTTTCCAATCTTTTAAGGGGTTTTGTAAAAAAAGTCCCTGAAAAAAAAAGTCATTGTGATTTTAGTCCTTGTTTTATAAATTTAGTCCCTACTTTTATGACTTTTATGTCCAAAACTAAGGACTAAATTTATAAAAAAGGATTAAAATCACAATGCCTATTTTTTTAGGGACTTTTTTTACATTTTCCAATCTTTTTTTTTTTCTTTTAATTTATACATTCATGGATTAAGGGATTGGAATATAAAGGATTTCCACCGAACTTTCCTGAAGGGCCGGTTTATGCATACAGATTCTAGGCCGATTCTCTAGTGCAGCCCTGGGCTTCAACATGCTCAACCGTCACTTTTATATCAAAAGGTATAGTGGGACCTACAAAATTCTTTCCCGACGAAAGGGCGGGACCCACTTATACATGGTACGAGTATTCAAAGCCCAGGAAATCTAGGGTGCAGGTGCTTCACCACATGGTCCACCACTCCTGTTGTTTTTTGCACTTAAAAACATAAGCATCCACCGCTGGAGTACCAGTACAGTCATGTGTACCCTAAATTATAACCGTCAGATCTCCTAGAAATTCACGTAATAGTTCTCGAGATACACAATGGTTAGGGAACTGTCTATTTTCTCTCACATCACGAGATCATATCCATATTATAGTCTTTGTGGGGTCAAACGAATCAAAAACCCCTTCAGTTCAGTTTCTCTCGCTCTAGGAATCTCCACTTTTCTTCTTCTCTCCCTCTCCCAAACCTTTCGATCAAAACCCTAAAACCCTGCCGAAAACCTCTTTTCATCATGAGTTCAGATTTGATTCTTCACAGCTCATCTTCTGATCAACCACTTCCGATCTGCACCATTTCACTCGATCCATCAAAATCCCAAATAACTAATCCTCGTAAAGCCTCTTCTTCAAGAGATCGACACACCAAAGTTAACGGTCGAGGTCGACGAGTCCGAGTCCCTGCTCTCTGTGCAGCTCGGATCTTTCAACTCACTCGCGAACTCGGTCACCGATCCGATGGAGAAACCATAGAGTGGTTGCTCCGCCACGCAGAACCATCCATCATCGCCGCCACCGGTACCGGAACGGTTGCCGCTACTCCGGTCTCAACCTCGACAGGTCCGATCCCTTCATCTTCTTCTCCTCCTTCAACTTCTTGCTCTGTTTCTTCATCTTCTTCGACTTCCTGTGAGGCTCGACCGGTTCAACCGGCGCCAGAAAACAGAGTTCCCGCTGGTTTCTTCGCGGTTCCGAAGTTTGAACCTACGCCTTCTGTTTTCCGGCTCGATTTGTGTCAACCGACTGGTTTGGATTTCTCCACCGGTAATGGCTACCGACATATGCCGTTTACGGCGATGTTGTTTCACCCAGCGACGGAAGACGGAGAAGATCAACAGCAAGATGAGCAGCAGCAGCAGCAGCAGCAACAGCAGGTTCATGAAAAATAATAGATTTTTAGGGTTTTCTATGTGTGTTTTCTTTTGTTAGACTTTTTTTAAGATAGAATTTTGGTGAGCTTTGAGCTCTGTTTTCTTCATCTTCATGTTCTATTTTTGGGAAGTTTTGTAATTGATTGATGAAAAGGAGAAGATCTGGAAGATGAAGATGAAGATGATGATGTAGGTTTGGTAGGGTATATACGGGATACACGGAATCATGACATGCTCAACTTTTGTAACTTAAAATGAAAATCGGTTTTAACTTATTAATTTAAGCTTGGGATATTAATTAGGGTTTTTTTTTTTGGATTAAAGATTTCTGTTTGATAGTGTTCATTGCATTGCGTACCATTTTGACACTTTCTTTAGTACTGCGAGGAGGATCGCCAAGGATGGACCACCTAATTGCTGCTAGATACAAGTTTCCTAGCACACATGGCAAGCATCCATTGGGTGGTCCGTGATGGAGGACATGGCGGTCCACTACTCATTTCCGTTTTTCCCCCAAATTTTTGCCCAATTAATTGAAGATTAGTGCTATTTGCACCAACCCGCGGGAATTATTTAAATTTATAGACGAAAAATTCTGTCAAATATCTGGTCAAATAATCGGAATTCGGTAAAAATGCTGTTCTGGAATAATTCGAGTATAGTTCGGATGATACGTCTAAAAAAGTAGCTTAAAAATTCAGATACATATACAAGTATTATGTCTAAAAATATTATATCTTATGATAAAAAAAATTTATATATAAAAAAATATATATATATATATATATATATATATATATATATATATATATTTAAAGAAAAACGAATTATTCAAAAGTAAAATAAAACATCCAATAATCTCAATGTAACTAGTATAATGGATTAAATAATAACTAAGATTTAAAAAAAAAAAAGCTGAGAGAAAAAGAATTATTCAAAAATCCAGTTCGGATTCGGGAATTATTCGTGAATAATTCGGGACTCGTTAAGAATGCGCGGATTATGTCGATTAATCGAATAGTGCGGTTGTTCAGTTCGGTACGGCATTAATACGTTCGGTTCGTGAATTATTCGTGAATAATTCGTGAACTTACTAACTATGAACCAACCAAAGTTATAAAAGTTGTGCCCCATGCTTATATGGTATGGTTGGTCCTACCACCATGTAAGGTGGAAATCCCTTTAAAACACTTTTGGGAGTAGAAAAGTGGCAGGTTCCACCTTGCCATGTAAGCGTTTCTACGTGGGAAAATGCTAAATTTCCTGTATTTTTCTACTTACGGTTCTTAAATAATCTCATACCCCACGTGATTTGTTTCATTCCTAAATTGGCGCAAATACTCTCTTAAATAGCCTTTGCAGTAAGGTTGGGGATACACTTTACAGTAAGTGTGGCGTCACCGTTGGAGGGACAATTCAAAGAGGAAGATTTGATTTAGAAAATCTCGATGGAGGGCGTGTACACCATTTGAGCACGTGGTAAAATAAAGGGCTTTTTTAGCAAATAACCCTGTCAGGTTATTGAAACTAAGAAATAGCCCTGATATTTTGGATATTTCTGAAATGACCCTATTTTGGACGGAATCGTTAACTCTCCATCTTGGAGTCCACGTGATGGTCACATGACCATGTTAAAGTACCTAAATGCCCTTATTATAACCCAACCTCTCCTCACCTTGAGTTAATGTTAGTAGTGGGTTGAGCAATCATAACTTTCGAAGCTGGTACACAAAACTGGTTCATCTGTGGGTGTCAGCTTTTTTGTTTTGGATACAATCACTGTGTATCCATCTTCAGCATCTGGAACAAATTTAGCACCATAACTGACTTCCCACCCAACCACTCGAAGCTCCCAAACAAGAGTGCAAGTCTGCAAAAATCAATCTAAATTTAGTAAAATTTAAGACAGAAAAAGAGAATCAATTAAAGAGATAGAGTTCATGAACTGATATTGGTCCTTAGGGTCAGGAATTGACTGATCATCCGATTGAAAGCAAGGTACCACCATGGAACGCTGATGAAGATCTAACAGAGAAACAAAAAATAATCAATTGAATTTATCATAACCCTAAAATTAATGATCAAAGAGAAGCAAAAAAACAATCAATTCAATTCATCTGACCCTTTTTTTTTAGCTGATCACAACCCTAAAATTTGATGATCATTTGATCTAAAAGAGAACCAAAAAGCTATCAATTGAATTCATCTGAATTTCAAACTTTTTTTTTAGCTGATCAAAACCCTAAAGTTAGATGATCATTGGATCTAAAAGAAAAGAAAAAAATAATCAATTGAATTCAACAAAACCCTAAAACCCAAACAATAAAAATAAATGAATTACAAGGAACAAAAACAAACCTGTTTAGCAACAAATTCTGGGTAATTATCTTGGAGCAAAGTGACAGCCTGATTGGTAGCAACTAGGAGCTCCTTCTAGAAAGGTCCAGGAGAATTCTTCAGATCATTAACCTGAACAAGTGTAGAAATACCTCCTGGTGTGAAATCAAGCTTCCTGATACTCTTCTCCAAGAACTGAATCCTCCATCTCAGAAACTTCTCAACAGTAAATGTTTTCTGCAAATCCTTGTTTGAAAACTCACCAAAAACATTGTAACAAATAGGGTGACCTTCTTTATCAACTCCATCCATGAAAACCAGCTTCTCAAAATCATTACCCAGATCTTCTTCAAGTAATTCCTCAATTCCATACTCCTTCCTCCAACAAACAACGTCCTTAATCATGGTGAAAGCTTCTTTCAACTTGAAATCCCCAGCTCTTTCATCAGCTAAGAGAGTGATTCCATAGATGGAGATTTCTTATGGTGGTGGTGGAGGAACTTCTTCTTCAATCACTACAGTTTCAGCAACTGATACTTCAACAACAGCATAAGAAGATTCAGCAGTAGGAGCAGGATCAGATGGAGTTGATGATTCTTGTTCTTTGGTTGATTGAACAGCCCCGATTGTTTCTTCAATTGCTTCAACGGTTTGCTCCACGTGTCCCACTACTGACGTTAACTCAAGTTGACGGGATGTTGGGTTAGAATAAGGGCATTTAGGTACTTTAATATAGTCAAGTGACGATCACGTGGGCTCCAAGATGGAGAGTTAACGATTCCGTCCAAGATAAGGTTATTTCAGAAATATCCAAAATGTCAGGGTTATTTCTTAGTTTCAATAACCTTACAGGGTTATTTGCTAAAAAGCCCTAAAATAAATTATAGATCAAAATCTTTGAATAGATTTTGAATTCAACCACGTTGCTTCCCACAAGCCAAACCAACAACCTCGTTAGTTTTTTAATGGAGAAACCTGTGGACCCTGGCTCGAGTCTGTACGTAATTTCGCTCTTTATCGTCGCGAAACCAACCTTTGGTTCGAAGTTTCCAAAAGTGAATTTTGGTGAGATAATTTGGCTATACAAGAGGTTAATTAGCATGATGTAGCTAGCACAATTGGTAGTGTTTATTATTGTTGATAGTATATATCTAGATTTAATTTTTGTTAGCATGAAGGATGATTGTATTTGAACAAATTTTGTAAATAAATCAAGAGTTGACAAAACTCCAATTGGGGATCTCCATATATTTGGTTTTATCAACCCATGATTTGTGTAGAAAAGTTGTCCCACAGCATTACCCTCTAACAATTACACACTTAGAGCATCTCCAATGCAAAAATCTTATAAGACAATGTCTAATCTACGTGGCAACAAAATCTTCATAATAGACATTGTTGAAAAAAATGCATCTCCAATGCAAATGTCTTAGGATGACTTTTTAACTTATGTGACACTTAATTTTTAAATGGGTCAAACTTATTTTGTTTAAAAAGTAACTAAAAGTTTTAGAGGGAAAAAAATTACTGATGTGAACCGTAAGACATTGTGAAGATGAATATCTAGAAATAGACATTCTACTTCACAATGTCTAGAATAACTACCGCCACATCATCATCACATCCCTTCTTCACATTAGCACAATGTTAATGTGAATGTGGTACTGCCACTTAGGATAAATAGACATTCTCTTTAAAAAACCTTCTCCAATGCTAATGTGAAGAAGGGCTTACGGTCCACATCAGCAATTTTTTTCCTTCCAAAATTTTTAGTTACTTTTTAAACAAAATAAGTTTGACCCATTCAAAAATTAAGTGCCACATAAGTTAAAAAGTCATCCCAAGACATTTGCATTAGAGATGCATTTTTTTCAACAATGTTTATTGTGAAGATTTTGTTGCCACGTAGATTAGACATTGTCTTATAAGACATGTTACGTAGATAAGACATTGTCTTATAAGACTTTTGCATTGGAGATGCTCTTAGAGATTCTCTTAAGCTAGCTAAGGGTAGTAGTGTGTGGCATGTTATGCATGGGGTCAGGGATTAATAAAAATTTAAAAGCCAAGGTTGAATGAGCCGAAGGTTATTAACTAATGGTTTATTTGGATGAAGGATTTTGTGGGATCAAAGATTTGGTGGAAAACTAGTTAGATTTATAACATAATTTCTAACTAATTTTCTATCAAATCTCTGGTCCCACAAAATCCTTACTCCAAACAAACCATAATTGGACTTTGCATTGGGCTGGCTGGAAGCATCAAAGAGACCCAACCATCAAGACTTTTATACCTATCAAGTCAAGACCAAGAGTCAACTTGGCTAATATAGTCAGGACCACATTTTTTTTTTTTTTTTTTGTGGTCTAGCTTCTTTAATAAGCGGGCAGCTTTCTATGTGCATGGGGTCCGGGCCCAGAGAAGTTATAGTAGTTTGCTAAATTTGGTGATCTTTTTTACTTACATGTTTGTGTTGTACTGGTGCATTTTCATTTTCAAAAGGTCTCTCTGTCTGTAGAACTTCTTGCAGTCAATCTGACTTCCAGCTGTGCTGTACTTTACTTGGATTACACGTTAACTTTATTTTATCATCATCGAATCAGATAGATCAGATCAGATTAGGTTTTAAAAGCTTCACGAGCTAGCTAGCTAAGCTAAGCTAACTCATCTGATGTAGAGCTGCTGCATTTCCTGAATCCTATCTTGTCAATTCATTCTGCCACAGATTAAAACCCATGGATCCAAAAGAAAATCGGAGGTGTCATTGAATTCTGTGGTAGAGGTAGTTTGGTCACTCCCGTGTGGAGTCATGCTTGGATATTTTACCCACCTGTGACCTGTCAATCTTTGAAGGGGAAGGAATAGGTACTACTCAAACCCAAGTGCTAGAATTTATCACTAATTAAAGCTGATTTCGATTTATGTAGGATCAGCTAAGATGTTGGATCAAAATACTCATCAGCTGGTAGGCCGAAAGTGCACAACTTTGATGGGTAGTCGCGGCATTGGACGGCTTCTAAGTACTTGTGCTTCAATGATTTCATCTCTGCATACACTTGGAGAGAATGTGCTGCCGTCCCTGTCATAGAAAATTTTTACTAACATTGAGCACTAGTACACCACAACGAATAAACAAAACCAACCATTAAAACAAGGCACCAACAATTCCAAATATTGACAACATGCACAACTCAATAGGCAACCAGATTTCTCCAACAGGGCTTGAAAATGAACCCATTAAGTACGAGCTTATTTTTCAATGAACCATTCTCAGGAAATGCGATTCTTTCAAAAATGAGGGAATGGCAAACTCAAGGGAGGTAGGTTTGCCCTACGTAATCAGAATGTGGAGTGGAAGTGAAAACAAAAACGGCCAATCAAAAAATGTTTCTAATTCTTGTGTACATTTGGAGTGGGAGGGTGGAAACGTGGTTCAAAGCGAAAGCACGAAGTTCTGGAGCAATATGTCATGGTGGATTAAGTGACAAAAATGGGTTTATTCCCACATTGGTTGGATAAGGGGAGATCTTGAGGTTTATATGGCTTTGGATCAACTCTACCTAATAGGCTAGTCTTTTGGGTTGGAAGCTCAAACCCGTGACAAGTAGCATCACCTCTATACCACGATTCTGGATACAAGGACTTTGCCCATTCCCACTTCACTTCACATGCAAGAAGGAATGTGATACCATTCCAATTCCAAGCAAAATAAACGATTAGGAAAAACTAAAGGCTACAAATAAGCTAAAAGCTGTTTGCATCTAAACAACTAAACTTGTCCAAACGCAGAACATTAATTAATATCTTGGAAGCTATAATACTCTTGGAAGCTATAATACATTTCAATTATTTATCTTTGATCAGAGTCCTATACATACACCTGCCTTTTACATTATACATACGCGGAAAAAGTGTGTTTTACATTCTTACAAAAACACCATTAAATACGAATACTTAAGCTTCTCCAACTTCAAACAAGCTTTTTTCAGCTAAGAAACAACTTTTTTCATCCATGCACTTAAATTCGTCTTCGAAAAAGGTCATCATCAGCAAGTCCTTACAAGTTTCGAGTTCCAGGATCTCCAAAACAGCCAACCACTCTCTCCAATTTTCGAATCAACATTCCTTCTCTTCAAATTAGATCTTTTTCTTTTGGCTTCTTCAGAAGTGTTCATTGGTTTCAGGGTACTCTTTATGGGTGGTTCAGGACTCCCCATTTCTGTTGCTTCCACGATCTGCTTCACCATCTCTAACACCTCACTCATTTTAGGACGTTGTTTTGGGTGTCGCACCAAACACCGATTGGCCACACCTGCAAGTTTATGGGCAGACTTGAGGGAGTACTTCCCTTCAATCCTGGGATCCAATATCTGTGGGAATTTCTTCATGTCTGATAGGTAAGGTCTGATCCATTCCAAGAGTTTTTGCTCACTCTTGGGTCGGTTTCGATCCAGGGGGCGCCTGCCAGTGATGAGTTCATAGAGGACAACTCCATAGCTCCAAACATCGCTCTTGATTGAGAGACGTCCAGTTTGAATATACTCGGGAGCAGCATATCCCATGGTACCTACAACCTGTTTTTAGAGATTAGCAATTTTCACTTCTTATGTTACCAATCCATTACTACAACTTTAGTGATTTAGGCATTTAGCATAAGAACAAGCTACAATTAAGTAGAGTGATTTTATGCGGACCATATTATCCGACGACATGGCATTGCCGCAGATGTGTACATGTCACATCAGCTAACGTGACCAGTTGTGGTTCATTTCAATTTTAATTAAGGTTCTCTAACAAAAAGGCATTGGTCAGATATATATATATATGTGCACCACAGCTGCCCGCAGTAGCTGATGTAGCAGGTACAGCAGTCAAGTCATGTGATCAGATAATGTGATCCATGCATTACACCTAGTAAAGCAACATTTATTATTAGCAATAGATCTGACATTCTTCGTACACATACCGCTGTTGAGACATGAGTTAATCCTTCAGATGGCCCTTGCCTGGCCAACCCAAAGTCCGACAGCTTTGCATTCCATTGGTCATCTAAGAGAATGTTTGAAGTTTTAAAATCTCTGAAGATGATCTGTACAAGAACAGTACAAAGATGTAAGCATTGCTGGAACAAATCATAACTGGGATCACTACAACAACAGTAACTTGTACTTCCACCCTACCATGTCCACCCAAGAATTTTTATCTTTTTTTTTTTCAGTGGAATTTCAGTAAACGGGTTTGAAGTCCAGGTCACATAAACCATCCACTCTAACCCAAGAATTTCCCATATAAATATTTTATAAAAAGACACGAGCACACTTGTAAGATATATCAATCAACTAGAATCCAAACTAAATATAAACACGTTAACATAAAAATGAACACATATAAGAGCTCAAGTACCTGAAAATCCATTTCTTCATGGAGGTATACTAAGCCACGAGCAGCATCCAGGGCTATTCTCAGTCTCATTGCCCATGGAAGAGGTGTAGTTGATCTAGTTGACAAATGGTCCTCCACACTTCTATTGGGCATATATTCATAAACCAGAAGTCTTTGGATTCCTCTTTCATCATCCTCAGCACAATAACCCACCAACTTGACGAGGTTTGGATGTTCGACCACCCCAAGGACATTAACTTCAGTCACCCATTCCTTGTGCCCCTGAGAAAGAAAAGGTTGGATAAGAAAATAGCTATGAGGATAAAATATTCAAGTGCACGAGTACATAATAGTTCCTGTATAGCTGTGAGAGAACAAAAAATTACCTTCATTTTGTACAAAATACTGCTATTGAGTGTAGAAGAGCAGCTTACTGTGATTGTGTTCTTAAGCAAGACAGCAGCCCACATACTAAAACAGTGAGACCAATAACAATTGTATAAACCTGAGGCCACTGTGGAACGCTCGGTGGTGCAGAGTTATAAAATATACAGTTACAGCTCTTACTGTTAATATCACCTCATAAGGTCATAACTCAACTCTCTCTTTTTTGACAAAATGAGGTACTAGGTTTACAAGGGGGAATACTTTGCCGGAGAAACAGAGAAGTAATAGTCCCTCGACGTGAGATAAAATAGCCACACACAAAGGGGAAGTTGGGTCACAGAATAGATAGTCACACCTATGGAATCCCATCTACAGGCCTTTTTCCTTGGATTGCTGACCATCTCTCCATTAGGAGCAAAAAAGTATTTCAACACATGAGATAAAATTTTAGTTTAGGAGATCTATGAGGTATCATGTACTATTTATTGGTGACTGGTTAGTAAACCCTCTTTTATCTCACTAATGAAAGGAGAGGTAATTTGACCCAATTACGGGCAATAATTTGCATGCTGGAACACCAGAACTAATGAAGAAATCAAAACCAATGATGATGAATTGATGATCGTTGACTACAGAAGAGATTAAATCTCAAAAAGTGTAAGATAAGATTAAGGGCTAACCTTGACTTCTATGCTGATGGGCAATGATTAACAGTTAAGTAATACAAGTTTTAAATTTTTAATTTTAAATTTGGTCAGCTTTTAGCTTCTTAGGAGATCCAAGAGGAAGGACAAAGCGTTACCCACTTCCCCTGTCTGGCTACCCGTTTGGGAGCCTCCCATCTTTCTGTTTCGAGTAAGAAACTACTGGTACTTGGGACCAGCTACTGGCACTAATTTCAGGTTAGAAGATTGGATCTAATAGAGAAGTTCCCCAACAACTAACTCTGGTAATTAAGATTAAATCTCAACACATACTGGAGAAGTAAGAGTCTATTATGGCCCAACCTACATCGATGAGCTGGCTGGCAATCAACATGCATTAGGAGCGCATTAACCAATTGCAACATCTAAGAGTACCCAATTAAGCAACTCCTTTGTTCACAAACATGCTGACAAGTGACAACAGCTTAAACCGACTTCACCAACATTAACCATATAATTAGTTGAAATAAAAGAATAACAAACACCTGCTGAATACAAAATATTCCACCAAGTGCCATAAAAGCTTAGTCAATCACCATGCCATTGACATCAACTTTTGCATCAATACCGCAACAAATGCTCCCATAAGAAACTACAGGTACCATGATACAATGAGAAGAACACCTTTAACTCAATAGAATTGGGTAGTATTTGCATTTCAGTATTTGTTTCCAAATCTTTGAATCAGACTTTGATACTTCAGGTTTCTTGGTGAGATGCACGATTTAAATGCTAATGAATTACAATTCATTAAGGTACTGCAAGGTTACTGGAGGAAAAAGTTTTCCTTGGAAAACAAACTTTTTTCATGTTTTTGTGTACATGTTAATACTTTATGCCCATAATGGAATCCCATAAATGGTATTCAGCCAAATTTGATCTGTAGGTCATGTAAGAAAGTCATGTTACTGAGTGGAAAGGAACAGGGGAGGGGAGAGCTGGATCGACCAACACCAACACACTAAATAAGGAAATGCTACTAATGTCTCGAAGTTATAAAAGATAGAATTAAGAAAATTGAATTATATAACTACAATAAACGTGTGAAATTATAGTTTTCTACAGAAAATTCTTGTTGGTAATTAAACAGGCCCTAAATATAGAAGCATGGCTTTGGAATTTTGAGTAGAAAAATAACATCAGATGTTAGAAACCTTGCCTGCAATCCTTTTCTGCTTAGCTGTTTAACAGCAACGTCGAGTTTGGTCTGTTGATCGTCTAAACTCCTGATAATACCCTTGTAAACACTTCCAAACCCTCCTTCACCAATCATGAAAGAGCGGCTAAAATTCTTCGTGGCAATCTTCAAATCAGAGAATGTGAACACTCTGAGATTGTTGGGTCTCTGTGAGAAACTAGGAAAAACAGCTCGACCGGATGATTCCTCGCTCATGTCCGAAACTTCCTGAGAGTTGAACTCAGACCCAGATCTCCTCACCTCACGATCCGTAAATGTAGAAGTGTTGGACCGAACGGACATGGACTTTGTATTCTTGGGCTCATCCTTCCTCTCTCCATTAAAGAAATGGAAACACTTCATAGCACTCCCAGAAAATGTAGAACACTAATTCCCCCTCTGCATAGCAAATAGATGAAAAAAGAGAGAGACCCAAAAACATGTTAGGCTATAAGAATTCAAATTTACAGTTAACAAAGCAAATTGAAATTCACTTTAACCACGATCTAGGTTCAAAATTCACCTACATCCTAACATCTAACAATTAACCACTAATCTATCTTACCAATCAAAAAAAGAAATTCATTTGCTATCATTTTTCTATTCCTATCCTTTTTCTCAAAACAAATCACATCAAAGTCACCCATCTCCTTGAGTATTTTCCGGAAATTCATCCTCTTTCCCCAACTTAATTTCCCAAAATTTGATCTTTTTTACCATAAATGGATCATGAATCACCCAAAAAAGGTCACCTGCTACTCCCAGAAATACCCATTACAAAGATTTTCTCAAATTGATTCCCATGGCAAAAAGTATCCACCTTTTTTGCCCAACCCATTTCAAGAAACAAAAATTTCAATTCCAAAAATCACCCAAAAAATTAAAAAACTAAAATAAGAAACATACTTTTCGTGCGTGTTGGGTGGTGGATTTTCTTTGCAGATCAGATTTGATTTAAGAATCCAAATTCAGAAACTCATTCAAAGACCCAAACTTACCCAACAAGTTATTTGGTGATTCTTCCAATTTATAGCAAAATTTCAGGGCACAAAAAAAAAAAAAAAAAAAA
>MVGT01002752.1:21675-70897 GCA_002174775.1 Macleaya cordata
CATACAAACTCAACCACCACTGGTTGAGTTTTACATACAAACTCAACCATCAGTGGTCGAGTTTTTCTTTAAAACTCAACCATCAGTGGTCGAAGTTGACAGAGAAACTCTTCTCTGGTCCGGTCGAAAATTGATGAAGACGATGAGTTATACCAAAAATTTTAAAAAATCAACCTAAATCACATCTACAAAGCCTAAAATCTGTCTATTCACTTAAGAAACCTCATATAACAACTGAAACATATAAATTTAGGGATCAAAAATAAAAAATAAAAAAATCAAACAAAACTTAACTTTTGGGAGTCATTGATGGTTTTTAGTCCTAACCATAAATCTTAGCTTGAACTCAAAAATTTCTAACGATCTAGACGAGATCGACCGTTGTTAGTTGAAAATCGTTGTTCAAAATCGATAATCGGTGGTCGAATGGAGGAGTTTGGGCGATGGAGGAAAGAAGTTTAGAGTGAGAAAAACGTTAGGAAGAGGATGTCATCGACTCGACTATTTTGGACTTGGAAGTGGAAAGAAAAGTTTGGGATTTTGGGTTAGGTTTGGGTTGGGTGGAAAAATACCAAATCAATTTTTGATAACCATCTCCCTAATAAAACTATGCCCATCCCCCCACCATTTTGAAGTATTTAGTCCACCTCCACCCCCTAACATTTTAGAGAACCCCTTTAACATCACCCATATTTGTTACTCTGTTTAGGTCCCTTGATTATGGATTATATGTAATCAATCAATCAAATCATCTTCTTCTACTCTCCCTTTCACCGAATGCGATTAACCATATTACTATCTTAAAAAACCCCTAACCCTACACTATTCTTTTTTGATCGGCCCTAGACTCTGTTGTGCGTGAAGTCCCTGGTCGGAGACTATTTTCTCGACGAGGAATGGTGGTTCATAAGGCCTTTTCGGAGGAGGAAGCCTCGTCAGGTGAGTGTCGATCTTGATGTTTTTCTCTTTTTCTTTTTTGTTAGTATAAGTTTGGGTTTTAATTGCATGTTTTAAAGCATAAGTGAGCTACTCATTATACATTAACTCTGTTTATCAATCTTGTTTAGGTTTGGTTTCTAATTTCTAGCTAGGGTTCTATTTCTTACTTTTTGAACTCTCAAAACCTAGCTTTTTTTTTTTTAATCAATGGAGATATATAAATCACAGCTACCTAAGCATAAGGTATGCAAAGAGTTTCAGTTCCCCATCACCAAATCTAGTGTAGCACCTTAAAATTCTTCATGACTTCTTGCCCAGGAATAGATTTGCACTTCAACTTGGTTAACTACTCTATCGAAAGACTCTGCCTTTTCATAAAAAATTCTTAGAGTTTCTTTCCTTCCAATAAGTCTATATCAGAGCTGCCGGTAGGAGTTTCTGCACGTTTGGTTTGAAGTTTCTGATTCCAGTCTTCAATCACCTGCCTAATACAACCCGGCATGACCCATGAGATACCCGTATCGTGAACGAAGCTGCACCATATTTTTCAGACAAAAGGGCAAGTGCAAAATAAGTGATCAATACTCTCTGTAGCTTGGAAACAGAATTCACATCTACTGACAATGATCTGCCCTTTTCGCTTAAGCATATCTTGTGTGAGAATCTTCTTCTTAGTCACGCACCAAATAAAGAAAGAAATTTTAGCAGGCCACAAGGTGCTCCATATTCGCTTATTGATTTTTCCATTTTCAGTGAAGTTCATCATGCCATCATACATTGAGCTCACTGAAAAATTTCCTTGTTTCTCCCATTTCCATCTTCTAGTGTCTTCCTGGTCTTGAGAGAACTGAAAATTTTCCAGCAAATGAAGGAGTTCCGCTGCCTCTCTAATTTCTCGATCCCACATTCTGTTTCTACTTACACATAAATTCCAACCCTCATCATCACCCGCAATATCAGCCACCAAATCATCTTTAGAGTTACATACATGCTGTATAAAGATTAGGAAATTTCTGACACAATGGAGCATCATCTGTTAGCTAGGGATCCAGCCAAAATCGAACTCTTTTACCATCAGCAATTCTATATACTACTCCCTTATTGAATTCAGCCATCGCATTGTATATTCCCCTCCGGAGAGATGTCCCATACGTATTCTTTGGGATATTAGATTCCCAATTGGTTTGGTTTAGACCGTATTTTTCACTGATGATTCTTCTCCACAGATCATTTTCCTCCACGCCAAATCTCCATAGCCACTTGGCAAGGAGGGATGTATTAACTCCTTTCAAGCGTCTTATGCCCGGCCACCTAAACCTTTGGGTTTACAAAACTCTTCCCAATTCACAAGATGGAATTTGTTTTTGTCATTCTTATCATTCCAAAAAATTTTTTTGATAATTTTCTTTAACTTCTTAATAACACTAGCAGGAGCTTGAAATAACGACATTTGGAAAACACCCAACGATGCAAGCATGCTTTGAATAAGAATTAATTTACCTGCTCTTGTTAGATATGCGCGTTTCCATGCAGCAAGATTATTTTCAAACTTTTCAATAATTATGTCCCACTTAGAAATTCCTTGACACTTATCCCCAAGCAGTAGACCAAGATATTTGATGGGAAGAATTTCCTCTTTGCAGCCCATTATCTCCACCAGATTATTTTGCTCCTCTGTTAAGCTTAAACCAATCAAAGAGCTTTTAATCTGCAAACCTGAAGCCATTCCAAAACATAGCAGAATGATCCGTAATTTCTTTAGTTGTTCCAGTTTAGCATCAAGAAAAACGAGCGTATCATCTGCAAATTGAAGGTGAGTAACATTTGTGCCTTAATTTTTAACTTCGAAACCATCAATCCACCCAATTTCCTTGGTTTTACACATACCAAGATTAAAAACTTCAGCCACCATCAGGAATAAAAATGGGGATAGAGGATCCCCTTGCCTGATCCCTCTATGGCTTTTAAAATAACCATTAGAAGAGCCATTAATGAGAACTGAGAAGTGAACCGTTGAAATGCAGAGTTTTATCCATGCTCTCCATTTTCTTTTGAAACCGAATTTACCCAAGATGTTCTCCAAGAACTCCCAATTAACACAGTCGTAAGCTTTTTCTAAATCTACCTTACACACTACACCGGGCTTACCACCACGATTTCTGGAGTCTATTAATTCATTTGCCACCAAGACACAATCAAGAATTTGCCTTTCCTTTAAAAAAGCACTTTGGTTAGGCGAAATTATCGATTGCATTACTCTTTTGAGTCTTTCGGTAAGGATCTTGGCAATTATCTTATAAAGACTGCCGAGTAAGCTAATAAGCCGAAAATCTTTTATTTCCACAACTTCATTCTTTTTTGGGATCAAAGAGAGAAAAGTATGGTTAAGTCTTTCTTCTAGAAATTCCCCTTCAAAACCTAGCTTGTTCTGCAACTATTATAATAAAAATCGATTATAAAATGGAAAAACTAGCTACTCATTAAAAGAATTATTTAAAAGGTGATATATTATAATTTTAAATGGCTGTCATTTATTTTCTTTTGCAGGAGTCTATGCCATAAGTACTTATTCTCTCTCGAAGGTATGCAATTTTATTCTTTGCTAATAAATTGTCTTTCTCTATATGTTTTGGTATTATCTTTGCTTCTTATTTTTATTTTATTAGCATATGAGACGTCTATTCTACGCGATTATTTCAGTATTTCATTGGAATTGTTCTGAATTTTAATGAGTCATTTAATTTGATGCTAACTTTTAACCTAGCTTTTATTGTAGAGCGCAATATAATGTTAAACTTTTTTGTAGGAAGATCTACGCGGTCAGAAGATTATCCTCCCAAAAAATCAACATTAAGTTCATCTCCGTATAGATCTAGAGTCAGTGTACGCAGGGTGTAAACACTAAATAAATTGTAAAAAAATAAAAAAAAAATTGAATGGAAGTAGAATTTCCACGAGAATAAACGGATCCGGTCCACATTTACAGTTTTGTCTTTCAGATAAGTCAACACCCCAAATTATAAGATATAAAAGTAAAATAAGTTTTCACAAACTAAAAATATATATACCATAGGCAGCTATGCTTTTATCGCCCAACACCCATTGTCTTCATCCCCTGAAAAAATCGCCACTAAAACTAGTTTTTACCGGCGGCTTATATATAGCCGCTGCGACCAACTTTTACCAGCGGTAATTGAAAATCCCTCGCTAATACCCTCTTTTATCGACGGCCAAGGGGAGGTGTTCACTACTATGCATCTGATATTTAACGATATATCCCCTCGCTAAAACATATTTTACCGGCTGTCATCTAGAATCCGTCGTTATAAATCAAAATTTTGTGCGGAAAAAATTCGCATTGTAACTCTATCAGCAGGATACTTTGTTGCCCATGGTAATACAACCTTTTACTAGCGAACACTAGATGTCCCTCATTATTTTGCTATCGATTTTTACCGGCGGCCACCATATACCATCGCTAAAGGACATTAATTTGTACCAACAGTCATCTAGAATACATCGCTAACAATCAGAATTTGGCATAGGAAAAGTTAACCTTTTACCGGTGGATACTAGATGGCCCTCACTATTTTACACTCGATTTTTACCCTTGGCAATCTAGAATTAGTTGCTAAAAATAACACTCTCGTGCTAATTTTTTGCGTGGGAAAAGTTCGCATCATATATTTTACTAGCGAGATACCTTTTGGCCCCTTAGTATTGATGGATGAATTTTGCACCACACGATGGATGACCGCCGCTAATAGTGAAATTTAAATTAAAAAAGTTGCAATCATAAAAAACGATCTTAGTCATGATCCAATTTTAAACCTAGAATCTGGAATCCTCGCCTAGAAAACAAAAAAAAAAAAAAGGCGAAGGGAGAAATCTAAAATTCGTCTCGGAAAGGGTGTGGTACAAAACAAGATAAAAAAGGGAGTCGCCACCTGATTAAAGGGAATCAGGACCCTGATTCTTCTTTGGAAAGTCGCTTCTTCTTTCATTTTAAACTCCGTAGCAATCTTCCCGTCAATAGTCTAAGTGAAGAGATTCCTAGGTAAGAGAAACCAGGCACTGTTTAGAAAGGTGTGAGTCTTTTAACAACCGCCGGATCGACCTTTACATCATGGCATTTGCGATCAAACTAAGTTATTTTACAATTGGGTTGTAGTAAAAGTAAGGTTCGGTGCCCAAAAGATCTACGTGTTATGGCACATAAGGATCTAGGGCAAAGCAAAAAAAATGAGCACACATCTCTATACTCTAGGTATGTGTTAAGATGTTGTGACACGTGCAAAAATAGCATACGTGCACAAAGAGGTGACCTTTTTATAACAACACAAGATGCACAAAGCATACAAGGTGGTGCAAGCATGGATCACACATACACAGGCAATCAGGAAACTGCTACAGGCACCTCCGAAAAGCACCTCTAAATCACCCCATTAAAGCTTTTGTACTTCCTCTGAAAAGCTAAACATAAAGAATATTTTTTTTTTCTCCTTAGTTGACCATCTGTTTTGTCCTTCAACCCGACCCATTTAGAGGTAAACCCATTTCAGACATTTTCTATTTCCCTCTCTTTTCTCTCTCTCTACACTCATTTTCCCTCTACACCTACAGGAACGGACAGAACAGAGGAGGGAGAGCACCAACCGGAAACTGCTACAGGCACCTCTCATTTGCACCATTTCCATAACGGAAACTGCTACAGGAACGGACAGAACAGAGCAGGGAGAGCACCAACCGGCACCAAAAATCAGCTGCTACGATCTCCGTCNCAAACAAAGGATTTAATGTCACTTAAAGTATGAAGAAATATGAAATCAAAACCCTAAAAATAAACAATAACAAAAACAAACCCTAAGGGTCCTATTTAGAGAGAGAAAGAAAGGGATACCGGCGGTGAGATCTCCGGTGACGCCGATAGACGGAGATCGTAGCAGCTGATTTTTGGTGCCGGTTGGTGCTCTCCCTGCTCTGTTCTGTCCGTTCCTGTAGCAGTTTCCGTTATGGAAATGGTGCAAATGAGAGGTGCCTGTAGCAGTTTCCGGTTGGTGCTCTCCCTCCTCTGTTCTGTCCGTTCCTGTAGGTGTAGAGGGAAAATGAGTGTAGAGAGAGAGAAAAGAGAGGGAAATAGAAAATGTCTGAAATGGGTTTACCTCTAAATGGGTCGGGTTGAAGGACAAAACAGATGGTCAACTAAGGAGAAAAAAAAAATATTCTTTATGTTTAGCTTTTCAGAGGAAGTACAAAAGCTTTAATGGGGTGATTTAGAGGTGCTTTTCGGAGGTGCCTGTAGCAGTTTCCCAGGCAATCAAGTCATACATGCAAAATAGGCACTTGTGCCAAGAAGAGATACGTGTACGTCGGGCATGCATATAGGGACGTACACAATACGTACGATACATGAAAAAGTACGTGCAAAACAGAAATGCAACATAAGTGACATGCAAAAAAGGCACGTACACATAGAAATGAAGTGCAAAATTGGCACGTGACGAGATGAAAATACGTGCAACGTTGGCACATAACAGAAGTGACACGTGCAAGATAGGCACGTGCACTAACAAAAAGGGACGTGCAAAACTAACTCCTAGGGAGATGAAAATGCGAGCAAGACGAGCATTTGCGCCAGGGAGAGCGAAAGATGTAAAACAGGCACATACACGAAGGAAAAACGTGTAAAATAGGCACGTGATGAGAATAAAATACAAGCATGTAATGGGCAACACATGTAAGACGAGCACTTGCGCCAAGAAAAACAACATGCGTGGGCAGAGATAATTGCTAACCTAGTTGGGCATTATTTTGCCAACCTAAAGTTGAATTTAGGCAAGCACGGGCGGAGATAATTGCAATTTGAGCAACCAGTCCTACCCGAGAAATTTGTATACATAATAAATATATATTAAGATTCTAATTAGTTTCTAATATAGAAATATATTGCTTGAAAAACATTCTCATTTTGTCACGTATTTTGAAAGATATAAATAGATAAATATATTAAATTACTATAGATTGGAGGTATTAACATCCAAAAAGAAAACTTTCTCTTGGTCTAGTTATATGTAACGTCAAAAAAAACTTGACCTCCTCACAGATAAAATGAAAAAAAAAATCAGTTAAAAATTATTTCATATCTAAAAAAAAATTTGAAGATGACGAATTCGACTGAAATTTTTGACCACCAATGGGCAGTTCATAAAAATTTCAAAAATTTGGGTAATTGAACCGCTGATGGTCGAAATTTTCGAAAAAATTCATCCATTGATGGTCAAATTTTTTCGCAAAACTCAACCACTGGTGGTCAAGTTTTGTAGAAAGTTCGACCACCATTGGGCCATAATGGATCTGCTACTCTCGTTAATTCTCAAAAAATATATCAAAGAAGATGGTGAGTTCAAACATTTGTCATCAAATTCGACTGAAATTTTCGACCACCAACGGGCAATTTAAAATTTTGGGCAGTTCAACCACTGATGGTCGACTTTTAAAAAAAAACTCAACCACTAGTGGTCGAATTTTGCATAAAACTTAACTACTGATGGTCGAATTCATCGTCTTCTTCGAAAAAAATATTTAGATCTTTTTTTTATCTGTGTAATAGTGAGGGGAAAAAAAGGGAGATAATGAAAGAAAGGGAAGGAAAAGAAGGGGTCGGTCCTATCGTTCTCTCTTATCTCTTCTCTCCCTCCACTACAAGAAAAAATCCCTATTACAACGTCTCATTTACAACATTTTTTGAAAATATTGTAAAAACTTAGGTCTTTTACAACTTTTGTAATAAAAACGTTGTAAAATGCTGGTAGTTTCAACGTTTATTTTAAAAACGTCAAACATTTTCTTTTTCTAACAACGTTCAATGACAAATGTTGTAAACTCCTCTTATTTAACAATATTTTTTCATTGTTGTAATATATATTTTATTGTTTAACAACGTTTTTTCAATGTAGTTAAAATACTTATATTTAATAATGTTTCATAATCATTGTAAAGCAGTCGTGTTTAACAACGTTTGTATCACGTTGCAAACTATTTTTTTTTAATCACATTTTAAAAACGTTGTAAAGTTATCTACTATTTACCTCATTTTCTAAACGTTGTTAAATGCTATTTTTATACTATATAATTAAATTTGTCATATAGTATAATAAACAACTTTATTTTGTTATCAAATTTGTATAAACAAACTTAAAATCAAATTTAAATGATATTAGACGGATAAATAGTAATAAAAATTAAGGTAAATGCATAATTGTTTACTGTACTTAATCGACTAAATACATAAATTCACATTAGATATTTTTTGTCAATGCCTTAACGAAACTAATTAATTAAGGACCTACCCTAATTTGATTAGACCTAATTAAATATTTATTAACTTGTGCCAAATTAGAACTAGATACATCCATTATCTCAATTCTGGATCAACTAACTTAAAGGTAGCAAAAATAAATAAATAAATAATAAAGGTACAGTGAGACCAACATTCTCACTGATAATCAACCCTGTCATTATCTTCATGTGTGTCCCATAAGCATAAGCCACATAGTCGACACAATCAAATAGTACAAAGGTACAACACTTGGTTATGGCATTGGTCATGGGACAAGTACACGACATAATGGCTTGGCACAGGGGAATATGACAATGGCATGGCACAAGGGAATGGCACAATGGTATAGGACAACCATCGTCACCTAGAACAACCACCGTGCAGCGCCACCACTATCGCAGCACAACCATCGACCTGTCCTGCCTTCTCTCTTCACTTTTTTATTAGATCTCTGCCTTTCCTCTCTTTCTTTCTTTTCTCTATCTCTTTCTCTCTCCCTGTCGTCGCAGCACCACCAAAGTCAGAATGGTGTTTTTAGGGCATTGTCTGTGCATTTTTATTTTGACGAAATTTTTGCATAAACCATTCGAAAATTTGCAGGATCTAGTTGCGCTTCAACACTCGATATGTTCGAAGCCTCAAAGGTTGTCTCTCTCCCCTTTCTCTCTCTTTCTCTTTCTAAACTTCTTCTTTCCAACAGATTAACCTCCTCCCCTTCAATTTTGATTTATAAATCAGGTTTAGAGTTTTATTTCTAGGTTTGGATTTACAAATCGGTTCATACTCTCTCTCTCTATATCTATCTATCTTGTTTTGTGACCATCTCCATCACTCCAGATTAAGGATTTTTTTAGTTATGTTCTATTTTTTGCTAACTGTACAGGGCATGCAGGAGGGTTTTCTATGTAGAATAAGGGGGTTTGAGGCTCGTGAAGTAGCCAGATCTACTCGGAGGTGAGATCCAGATCGGATGGACATCTTGCTGTTCTTAGATCGATCTGAAAATTTTACTGTATAATGAATAATGCATCTTCTATCTTGTTTCAAAATTTCAGGTCAATCCAACGGTATATAAAATTTTCAATCCGACTCTGTTTTGCCCTAAATTAGGTCATTTGCTTGACAACATAAAAGTGACGTTATTTCTTGTGTTTGAGGCCCATATACTTCTCTATTTAATCTGAAATTTTTGTTCTAGATGCTTGTTTGTCTTATTTACATCATGTTAAAATTCTAGAATGATGTGATGGTTAAATCTTGAGTTCTGTAATTTTTTTTATGATGTTGTTTTGTGTAAATTGAGTAGGCATTCATGATTTGTGTAAATTCATAGAATTCTTGAAATGATTTTTGTCGCAATTGCCTGTCATTTTCTGTTTGAGACCCTAATTTGTTTCCATATGTTTTTTGGTTTGGGGTTTATTTTGATCTTTCATGTTGTAGATGTAATGCCCATTGCAACCATTCATAAGCAGGAGATAGGAGTTGGAGCTTCAGATCTGATTTGGTTCCTTTTTGGAATTTTTTTCTTTAATTATAAATATAGTGAGAGATTTATATTTAGGCTTTTTATTTAATTCTTTATTGAGTCCTGTTTTTCTTTCTTTCAGGGATGAACCTTGAAGAAGTGGGTTATCTTGAGGGTCCTTAATGTACTTAATGTGAGTCAAGTCTGATTACCCTTTTTTTTTTTGTTCTATATTTTTAACGTAGACACTGAAAGGATTTCATTAGGTTTTGATATACCGTGAGTCGTGTTTTTTTATTCTTAGTTTTTTTATGCTATTTTTAAGGTCAAAACTGTTTTTTTTTTTTTTCATCGCAGTTTGTTTTAACTGGCTCTGGTACGAGTGAACAAGATGAAAAATGTTCGTTGGTGAAAATGTTACCATATGTTCATTTGGGAACATATTACTTATGATATCTGGGGAACATAATACCACATGTTCACTAGTGAACAAAATGCTCATTAATTTGGAAAATTGTTGCAGTATGTTCTTTAGATACATGATTGTTTACTGAGGTGACACAATAAATCTCCCTCACTAACTCATGCATTGTACACTCCTTCAGTCACTCATGTATATTTGTTATTGTGGGGTTTGAAAGTAGAAGATGATTAGATGATACAAACGTAGATAAAAATAGTCCGATTGAACCTGAATATGACTCTGTTTTGAGGTACAGGATAACGCGGCATAAATGAGATCTTGTTGTGTATTTTTGTGATTTTGTGGAAAAAAAAAAAACTGATATTTTTTTAACTACATAAAAAGTTTTGAATGCGTAGACTAAACATACATTACAAATTACAAATAATTTTCTATCACTCTCTCCCTCACCCACACATAGTGCGTAGACTAAGTTTTTCCAAGATTTAGTTATCGTTTTAAAATAGTTATGTCAAGTTCCATGATAAAGAATAGAACACGGGGACTAATGTTCAATCCAGCATTGTGGGACATCCGATACAATACTGTACTGTTTATTGAGATGAAATATTTTTCGAACCTTATTTTTTGAAGACTTAGTTTTTTTTTTAAAAATAATTATGTCATGTTGCACGACAAAATAACAAAACATTGGGGCTCATGTTCCTTCTCGATAGGTGGGACATCCGGTACAATGTTCTTATTATTGATGTGAGACATATTTTTCCAACATTAATTTTTCAAAATTAAGTTTTTTTAAAATAATTATGTTATGCTCTAGGGCATAGAACTGAACATTGGGACTTATGTTCATTTCCGTGAGGTGAGACATTTGGTATAATGTTCTTACTGTTGAATGGAAGTAGAATTTGCCATGAGAAAAAGGATCTAGTCTACATTTACAGTTTTATGTTTAAGATAAGTCAACATCTCAACAAATCTATTATATATATATATAGTGGAAACCCTGGGTCAAAAAAACCCTCACCGTAAGCTCACGGTAAAAAAAACCCACCCTATTATGTAATGGTACTTTTAACTCCTCCTCTCCTCTCTTCCAAGCTCCATCACAAGCACCATATATGTCACTCATTAATTCTCTTTAATAGTCATTTATCATGTTAATTAANTGTCCAATAATCTCTCCATTTAAATTTATGTCCGATAATCTCTCCATTCAAATTTATGTCCTACCATATTAGTAATAAAGAATAATTATTAATACAAATTATAATTCAATAGTTATTGTAATTCTTCATAATAATAATTAATATAATAATATTACAAATTAAGCTAATCAATTCATATTTATTAACATAATTTTTTAAAATAAATGCCCGTACGTAGTACGGGCTTTAAGACTTGTTATAAGATATAAAATAACTTTTCACAAACTAAAAGTATATTTACTTAGGCGGTGAGGCTTTCTTCTCGGTGATTCTACAATGGCCGTAATTCCTACAAAATTTATATTGAAAGGTTCAATCTACGGTTGACGCAAATCACTTTGGGATAGATACGAAGGTATTTAGAAAACAGTGTTCAGGTTAGAGGAAAAAGAGTAATTCTACAAGGACCTCTGGTGCATCCCGTGGGTCCTTGCCCAGTCCAACATTTTTCCCTCGGTAAAGACCCACGGGGAATTAAGGAGATGATGGTATGGTCGTTGACTGGTCCAACATTTTTAAGGATGGAACTGAAACATCATACATAATAATGTAGAAAAGTTCTGTGAATATGGACATGGAGTATGTTAATTTTTAACATTGCTAAAAAAGTTTCAGAGAATCAAATTGTTGGAATTGTTAAAAAAATTTCAATGTATTTCTGCCAACATATTTCCTTACTATTAAACACATCCTGAATTTTAGATTTTAAAGTAATTTGATAAGCGCTCTATGACAATCTTCAATAAAGGCTTGGAAATTGGTCTTTGTCACTCATGTTTCATGCCAAAGTCTTTTTTTTTGTCTTTTTTCATCTATAGTCCTTTTTATGCTTCAATAATGGATCCCAGTCTCTTATAACATCACTTGATAATATACTTTTTTTTAAGAAAGCAAAGACCGACTTTTAAAGTCCCAATTTTTGTCCATATTGACTGACTCGTACTCATCATTAAAGCATAAAAAGGACTATGGTACAGAAATTGCACCTTGGCTGTCCACGTGAAAGCTCATAATTTTTGCAAAAATTAGGTTATTTTTGGAGGATTTTTTTTTGTTCAAAAGGTTTTCAAATTAACTTTCAAGTCCATAATTTCCTTTCAAGTCCAATTGGATTATTTTTGGAGGAATTTTTTTTGCAAGTTAGAAGTCTTCAAATCAACTAATTTTCTATAAGATATAATATTATCATCATTTATATGATGTCTACGAAAGCTTGAATCAGAGATCTCTAACCCCTCCAAACAAATCTACAAAAGCTCAGCTCAATCGTAGCTAGGACAACGCTAGGGAACTAAACAAAACAAGAAAACTTTAAGTTTAATTAACATATATGTGCCCTAAGGGCACACCTTAACAAAACCTTTTTCTTAAACAATAAAATTTGTTGGCCCGACAGTTTTATAAAATCAGCGCCAGATGCTTATGTGGCAGAGTGGGATCCACCACTTTCCTCTTCCTAAAAGTGTTATGAGAGAGTTTTCAATTTGTGTGACAATGGGACCTACCATACCACATAAGCATCTGGCATTTGTTTTGTAATATAGTCTGGCAAAAAAGCGGCACTCTTTCTTAAATGCGATTTGGTTTGAACCAACGTGTGAATAAGTGAAACTGTTTTTATAACTCTAAATATTTTTTTTTATCAATGGAAATGTTATTAGAAAGGGGTTCACCAAGCATAAGGCATTATAGGCACTCCAAAAAGACCCAAAAAACAAAACCAGCGCCATGAAGAGACCCTGGAGCAAAACTAAACCAAAACAAAACCGAGGAAACCGACTCGATCTTACAAAAACAATAAGTGATCCAAATAATTTCTCGCACTTTGATAGTTGATTCCTAATTTTCCAATTCAAAAAAATTAAGTGATTAAATCCGACTCTTATAAAAAGAAAATGGTAGTTATGGAAAAGGGTTTGTACAACGAAAAGCTTACACAGAAAGCCAGACCAAAATTGCTTTTAGTGAAAACTCTATAATTTTGAGAAGTGATTAGAAAAAATTACCCATCTCAAGGGATTTAGAATAAATAGAGCATATTTTATAAACATTATGTTTTTTAAAATAAAAATTCATTACTTTTTTTTTATTACAATCGAAATTTAATTTCACGACCTATAAAATGAGATCATTCAACAATGCTAAACAGTGCAACCAAAATAGTTGCGGCATCTGATATAGTGCAACAAGATAGTTGCATCGTTTCTGAGTGTTTGTTGCTTTATTTGTTAATCATTTTCTAGGTGTTTGGTGCTTTATCTACTATAATACTACCATTTTGGTTGGACTTTTTCTGGATTTGTGTTAATTTATTATTTGTTGTAGTGCAACTATTTTGGTTGCTTTTTTTTTTTGGATTTGTGTTTTGGTTGTTTGATCTACTTCAATTAATACAACCATTTTAGTTGTACTCTATTTTTTATTTGTGTTGCTACTTCAACTTTAGTACAATTAAAATATTGCATCTTTTACTGAGTGTTTGTGACTTTATTTGCTGGAGTGCAACCAAAATGTTTGCATCATTTTTGGTTGATTGTCATCTCCTGTAAAGCAACCACTTTGGTTGTGTTGTTTCTGGATTTGCGTTGCATTATCACTAGTGGTGCAACCATTTTGGTTATACTTTTTGTTTTTGGGTTTGGCGGTAACTACAGTGAGGTTGTGGTAGTGGCGGTAATATACTGTAGGAGAAGCTTTTATCTGCCACGTGTCTCCCTCCTAAGCATTTCTTTTAAATCATGCCACGTCGCACTCTCTACTAAAATTTATTGCTACTTATAAGGACCTAACAAATCTATTTCTCCTTAAAAATTTTCGCTTTAAAAATTGGGTTAATTAGTCTAAGGGCGATCACATAAAATGGTCAATACTAGGATTTGGGTCATGCGATTACCTTTGAGTTTAGGTCCTAGAATAACAGTTGGCTCGGTTGTCCGTCCAAAAAGTGACGGGAACGTTAAGGGACCTCTGTGAAACGATGAGAATAGCTTTTAACAAGACCCAAACACTAATTATGAATTATCAGTAGGACCTAAAATCAAATTTTATTTATTATATTACCACAAATAGAACTATTACCTCTATAGGATTATCTTTGAATATGTAAATAATTAATGAAATAAAATCTCCACTAACTTATCTGTACATTCTTACATCTTAATGGGAACCATGAACTAGATCAGTATAAATTCTCAGTTAGAGATCAAACCCACCAGTGGTTTGCCTTTGTAGTTGGTTCCAATCCACCACGGCTTCAAACCCACGTTGCAATTAATAGTTTTTTCCTCATCACCTGAAGAAGTTAGAGATCAGTCTCTATGTTGATTTCGCTACTCTCAATCCTCGAGGTGAAAAACTGTTTCTTTACTTTTGTTTGGAGAGTCTTTACAAATTTCAGAATATGAACCCTCATATTTTACTTTCTTGCTCGAATCTCTGTCCAACTCGGGATCGTAAGAATCAAATTTAGTTCTCATACTTGAATTGTACTTCTTATACTTTAAGTGTAGTAAATCTGAATTGGTGAAGGATTTGATCAAAGAAGTTGAAGAGGCCCATTAACGTTATCTTACCTGAATTGTACTTCTCACAAAAAAGAAATTTGATTTTAAGTCATACTGATAATTCATAATGAGTGTTTAGGTCCTATTAGCGTTCCCGTCACTTTTTGGACAGTCAACCATTATTCCAGGACTTAAACTTAAAGGTGGACAATCGCAGGACCCAAACCCTAGTATTGACCCTTAAAAATTTATAGTAATTATAATCCTAAAGCCACAAAACTTTCTAATTATCTAATAAAAAAAAACTATCGTGCTTTGCACGTAATATGTAGTGAGAAAAAAACTTTCCAAAAAGAAAAAATCTTTCTATAACTTTCAAAAAGAAAAAGGACTCATATGTGAGTTGTCCAATAAAGGGCAATAACCACAAAAAATTTTAACTTTCTTTCATGCATGGGACAGGCCTATGTGAAGATCCTCCACTCAAAGGTGTTTACTCCATTAATTATATACTAGTCCCTATTTCCCGTGCCTTGCGGCTTCTTTTAAAAAAAAAATTGAATTTTTTTATTAGATAATTAGATAATCTAGTTATTTCAGATTTTAAATTTATTTTTATAATGTAAGTTTTTTAACTCATACCTAAAAGAGAGGGTTTTGTTAACCCAATAATAGATAATAGATTGGGCTATATGTTTATAATGTAGGTTTTTTTAACCCACATATAAGAGAGATGGTTTTGTTAACCCAAGGCTTCTCCTATAGTACCGCCCCCTATATATTATTACCCAACTCTTGCTTAAGGAGTGGATAACAGAGTTGATTTAGAAGGAAAATATATATTACATTCAATTGTTCAAAGTCGGGATAAAAGAAACGTTTTTGGGCTTTAACGATCTGCTCACAAAACTTGCCCAGCTCGGACTCTAAATAGGGAGGTAAAGGTACCACGTACAGGTGATCAACTTATTATGTGTACGACTGTCCAGTCTTCTCTATGTTCTTTTGCATGTCCATGGTCGTGGTGGATTGCCTTGTCATCGCCATGTATGTTCTTTTTACTGGGTATATCATCTTTACAAAAAATCAGCTAAATCTATAAAAATTTGGCGAAAGTCTTTACCATTTACTTTCAATCAATTTTCAACAAACTTTTGGTGGTGTTAGAAGTTTTAGAATGAGCTAATGTTTTATGAAAATTATCTACATGACCACCCCTTAGATCGTACTCATGTGATCCCTACAAAGTTTATGTTTGGGTTAAACATAAAATATTTTATGTCCAATAGCAACGTCCTAAAAATTCACTAGAATACCATCTAAAATAATTTTTAAATGATGAATAGTAATTTTAACTTACAATATTATAATTCAACTTTGTTTTCCCAATTTGTCTTATCAAATTAGTTAATAATTTGCTCTAATCAAAAAATAAAAAATTAAAGCCCTACATTTTGTAGGGTTCATATAGAAATGATCTAAAGATTAATTTTTAAAGTGGATATTTTATTCACTATGCTTCACTATGCAGAGTACATATCTAAAAATTAGGCCGTTCTAAAATTTCTACTCTCTTCAAATGAGCCCCTAAAAATTTAGCATATTATACATTTTTTTTTTTTACAATTAACAATATATTCACATGAGTTGATATTTCTGTTAAAAGTTTTGGTATAAGATAAAGAGAACGTACATCCTCACTTTTACTGGTTTATTTGTCGTCCTTTTTGTACAAATAATTTTAATAAAGACTTCAAATTAAGTCAAGTGAAGACTCGTTAGTCGTCCATGGAAGGATGACCACTACACTAGACTTGATTTCTGTTAAAAGTTTTAGGGATGATGTTCTGCACAAGATAAAGAGAACATCCTTACTTTTTACCAGTCTATTTGTTGTAGTGCTTTTTGTACAAATAATTTATTTTAACAAAGACTTCAAAGTCAAGTGAAGACTCGTGAGTCGTCCAGGAAAGGATTACCACAACGCCGGGGGTCAGACTTTTTTCTCCAAAAGAGGACCAATCATTCATGTTAAATAATACCCCTTTTTTTTTTTTTCAAGAATTGTTAAATAATTCTTGTTGGATTCGAGTTTCTTGCATAGGATATATTCCACGCTGTTTGTACGTTCCTTTTATATTAATGGTTAACCAATCTTGCTTAAGAATTGTGGAAGGAAACTGTACACATGATTTGTGAGGGAGTATTTGGGATTTTATACTAAGATTCAATCGTTCAAAATCATTAAAAAGGGAAATTAAGTATTTGGGATTTTACCTCCCTCGCAAAACTTGTCTAGCTAGCAGCTATAAACCTAGTCTATTATTTATTATTTATTCGACAGTGCTAGGGTTACAGAAAAAGTTACAGAATTTAATACAGAAAATACAATTTATGATGAGATTAATATCACTTTGAGATAGAGTGCGAATTACTAGGGTATGTGTAACATATTGACCGTTTGATTAGTCTTCTGTAGCAACTCTAACATTTCCGTTATTTATTATATCGGAGAACAGCCGAAAAAACTTTATTATAAAAATATTTGTACCACTACAAAAAAACAGGTCTTTAGCGACGGTATAAAACCGTCGCAAAAGGTCAAAACCTATAAGCCACTGTCGGCAATATTATTTGTGACGGTTTTATAGATTATTCACGACGGAGGACCGCCTAAACAAACGAAAAATATGACTTTTCTCTACGGTAATTAACCGTCGTTAATAACAAAATAGCGTCGCTAAAAACCTATTAAACGAACATAACAAGTCAGATAGATTTGTCTTTTAACTAAAAACTCAACAAACATAACAATATGTCTAAAGCCTCTAAACGAACGTGTAAAGATAGATTTGTCTTTTAACTAAGTCAAAAGATTCCCTAATTTTTTTGTCTTTGTTAGTAGAAAAATTTAAAAAAAAATCATAACTTTAAAATACAAACTAATTTTTTACAACAAATATATTTTTAGAAAGCATTCATTGAGATTTTTGAAATAAGACTAGTCAACAATACTTTTTTTCATATTTTTTTTTTTGCATAATGTAAATTTGACTATGCAGTACAGTAATCTTCATATCCAACTTCAAATTTACCTACAAAAAATATTTTTATAAAATGTAAAAATATTTGTACAAGCAGAAAATTATGTTATTAACACGTTTTTAACACCTTTGTATTCAAATTCAAATTTTTATGCTTCAAAAATAAAAACCATTAAAACAAGAAGTGAAGATCTCGACTAATTCAAATATATAAATTTTGTCAACATATGTTATTAAAAACAGCATGCAAAAATATTGTGGCCAAAATTTTACCACTTCTCACTCTCTCCTAAAATTTATCTACTCATAACAACTTAATAAATCTCTTTCTCCCTAACAATTTTCTCCTTACAAATTCATAGTAACTATAGCAACAAAACTTTTTAATTATAATAAATCTCTTTCTCCTTAAAATTTTATAAAAATTAAAATTCTATAGCAACTAAACTTTTTAATTATCTAATAAAAATTAATTTTTTTTAAAAAAAACGCCCCATATTTTACACGGGGTATGGAGTCAGAAAAAAAAAAACTTTTCAATACGACAAAAATTTTATATAATTTCAAAACGAAAAAAGACTCCTATGTGAGTTGTCCTGTAAAGGGCAATAACCACATATTAAACTTTCTTTAATGCAAGGGATATGCCTTTGTGAAGATCATGTACTCAAAGGTGTTTATTCCATTATATATTATTAGAGGGAGGTTATATATCCCCCTTCTAAAGCCCCATAACAACCCCACCTTGTGCGGCCAACATTCAATGCATTGAGGATATAATTTTGAGAGAGGATGATCTATATAATAAGAAAAACATATTCACCTGAAATCAGCCTATTTTAACACTTCTAACCTCAAATCAGCCCATTCTAAATCAATGGTAAAAAAAAAAAGTTTAAAACTTGTCAATTTTTATGGGCTAATTTGAGCGGGTTAGAAATTTTAGAACGAGCTGATTTTTTAATATGATAATATACATAGTGAGAAGAACATCTTCTCTAAAAATCAGCCCTGGATGCATTGCATGTGGGCTCCTTACTCACTCCCATCTAACATCTCTATATTGTGCCACGTGTCACTTTCTCCTATTTCTTATTATCTCCGTACAGTTTTACTAAAATAAAAATTATATCTCTAATTAGAAAATCGTATTTTCTAAATAGGACACGTTATAAATAAGTAATTCTGTAAAATATTTTCTAAAAATGTAAAGTAGTAAACAATATTTTCTAATATAGATATCTAATAAAAGCTAAGAGCACCGCAATGCTGGCTATTTTTATGGATATTGTCTAAAAATATATTCGCACTCCGTTGTCCAAAAAAGCATATTTACATTAAGAGGAGAGAGACCTGTGGGTATATAGACAAAATGGTACTCTTTACCATCCCACTAGAGGCCTAAGACAAGGGGACCCTCTATCCCCATGTCTCTTTTTAATCTGTATGGAAGCTTTCAGCAGATTGCTTCGTTCAGCAGAAGATCAAAAATTGATCTATGGTATCAAAGTAAGTAGGAAAAGCAATTCAATCTCCCATCTTCTCTTTGCAGATGACTGTCTCATTTTCGCGAGAGCAAATTTGATTGATGCTAGGAACCTTTTGGATATCCTGGACTCCTTCTGCAAGGCCTCAGGGCAAATGATAAATTTTAGCAAATCAGGAATTTTCTTTAGTCCTAATCTTCCTAATAAATTTGCTAGAATTCTTACCAAAATTCTGAGAGTCAAAAGAATTAATATTAAAGATAAATATCTAGGTATTCCTCTATTTATAAATCAATCCAAAGCAAAATGCTTTGAGCCTATTTTAGTAAATTTTCAAAATAAACTTCATAACTGGAAAGGCAAGCTCCTTTCTCAAGCTGGTCGTTCTATCCTTGTCAAATCTATCTTGGGGGCCCTTGCCATATTCCAAATGGGATGCTTTTCCCTCCCAAAGAAAGTGGCCACTCAAATGAATAATATTCAAAGGGATTTCTGGTGGGGTAAGTTTGAGGGCCCAAAAGGCCTTTACCTCAAAGCCTGGTCTTCTCTCTGCAAACCAATTAAACTAGGAGGCTTGGGCTTCAGAGATTCAAGTATTGACAACAAAGCCCAGCTCTCTAGAATTGGATGGAGATTATCCACAAACCCTAACTCCTTGTGGGCTTCTATTCTTAAAGCCAAATACTTTCCTAACTGCAGCCCTCTCTCTAATTCTATTAAGAAATCTGGCTCTTGGATTTGGGCCTGCATTAGGAAAGGTCTCCCTCTTGTTAAAACCCATAGTACTTGGGAAGTAGGTCAAGGGAAAGAAATTAATATCTGGGATGACAATTGGATCCCGGACACAGAATGCTTAAGTTCTCTTAATATTTCTTGGCCTGATAATGCTCCCCCCATTAAATCAGTAGATCAACTTATTAATGCTGATAATCTTAGTTGGAATCTAGAAATCCTTGATTTCTATTTTACTTCTGATATTAAAAGAAAAATTACTCAAATCCCTCTCTCTCCCAATAGAGTAGACACTCTTAGGTGGTCTCTCTCTAAATCAGGCTCCTTCTCGGTCCAATCTCTCTATGATGAGCTTATCAATCCCTCTCATCTCCCTGTCTCTTTAATTCCCTTTAGTAATATTATTTGGAAAATGAAAACCTCTCCTCGAATTAAACTGTTCATTTATAAATGTGCCCAAAATATGCTCCCTACTAAAAATAAATTAAATACTTTGTTGAATACTAATGATGTGATTTGTCCCTTATGTAAAACTCATAATGAAAGCCTGGAACATCTATTTTTATCTTGCACTTTCACTCGAGCTGTTTGGTTTGCAGGTCATTGCTCTCCTTTCATCAGTCTTCCTACCCCTTCATCTTTTTTGGAGTGGATATCTTCTTGGTTTACTCCTCCTTGTGGTTGGATTACTGATGATATGGGTGAATGGGCTGCAACTTGTGCAACATACTGTTGGTTTATCTGGAAAACTAGGTGTAATGTCATTTTTGATAACCATATAGCAAATCCCTCTCATACTTTCAACTCTATTACCAGATATATCCAGACTTATACAATAAATCAGATGAATAATAGGATCAATAATGTTCAGTCCAGGATACCTATATGCACTCAATGGATCCATCCTCCACATGGCCATTTTAAAATGAATTTCGATGCTTCTTTTATCTCTAAATCTGAAACTATTGGAATTAGAATTGTGCTTCGTGACAGCTTTGGTATGTGCAGGGGGGTTAGACTCATTCCCTCAAGATCTCATTCAGCTGAAGAGGCGGAAGGTTTAGCAGCCCTTTCAGCGATCAAATGGGCTCTTGAATTAGGTTACTCAGCTATCACTTTTGAAGGAGATGCCCAGCTTATTATTTCATCTCTAAACTCTAGTAATTGTAATATTGGTTGGCGCACAAAGGCTTATATCACTGATGCAATCAACCTAACCTCTTCCTTTACTTTGTGCTCTTTTTCCTTTTGCTCTCGGACAGCCAATTCGGTTGCTGATGCTTTAGCATCCATGGCTAAAGCACTATCAACCGAAATCACAGCAGCTGATCCCCCTTCCTTTGTGTATGATTTACTTTCAAAAGACTCTAGTCATGTAATCACGGCTTCTGCTGTTCCTGTTTAATGTCTATATATGTGTGTTTATCTATCAAAAAAAAAAATATAGACAAAATGTAAAAATATTTGTAAAGATATCACGAGATGCCGAGCGGACTTTGAAATGCCGTTCGAAATTGGGCGAGATCTAAAACATCGTTCGATGGAAAAAAAATTATGAAATTATGTTGAAGTGCTAGGCGGACTCTCAAAGTCTGCTCAGCACTTCAACATGATAATTCATTATAAATTTTTTTGTTTCTTTTTATTTTTTAATAATTTTGTTTTACAAATACACAACTACTTCTAACAACTCAGTGTGAGTTGATTTTTACATTTACCTCATCTTGTGTGGTTACACAAGCAAGAATGTGATGCTCTATAAATAAACTAATTTATATTTTATATTAAAAGTTAATAAAAAGAATTTTTGTAATATTCAAAAAATAATAATAACAAAAACTAAATTTTTTTAATAAAGAAAGCACGTGCTTCGCACACAATTTACCTTATTACAACTCTTTGCAGAGGAGCACGTAAAAGTAGTTTTAGGGCTAATTTTTGGTGAAGACGTCTGAAGATCATAATATTTATTAACTAACCAATTCTAAATTTCTAACATCATCAAATCAGCCTAATAAAAATTGATAAATTTTAAGCACATTTTTAAATTAACTATTGATTTCTGACAAGCTTTTGATGGGGTTTAAACTTTTATAATAGGCTGATTTCAGTCTATCCTATGATGAGCTACATGGTGAGGAATCAACCCTTAAATTATTTCTATGTAGGCCCAAGAAAAGAAAGTTGCAATTACATCGTAATAAGATATGTTACAATATCCCTCCTTTACAAAGTACGGTTATTCATAACCGATCTGTTATTACTATTTAATATTTAAAAGTGATGGTTTTTAATTAAGTATAATATTATTAATAACTACAGTAACATCTTATGGTCGTGATTAAAATATATAATCAATAAACGACGCAGTGAAACACAAATTCGAAAGAGTGAGATACATAACATTCGCACGACATAGATCATATAAGTACGATAGAACGGATATCCAATCTTAACTATTTTTATTACCAATCTTACTAATATACTAGGTATATCGCCGTGCCTCCGGCATAGCTAATAACCTCGTAATTAAGGTTTGCACACCCACACACCACCACCACTACTATCGCCACCACCAGATCCACTCCACCGTCAAATGTAAGTCAGGTGTAAATAAATAACTATGGCCACAGAACACATCTGATATTTCGAAAAAGAAAATATTATTTTTTTGGTCATTTACATAATAAATTTGTTAAAGGGCATAAGGGTATAAGGGTATCGGTGGAATATCAGAAAAAAGAAGAAGGTTATTTTGGTTATTTATATAATAAAATTGTTAAATGGCTCAATATAACCCAAACCGTTAATGGAGAATAAAAAAAAAGATACCTTCATATGTTTTAGCCGTTGATGGCTATGCATAAATAGATACCGTCCTATTTTAATATACAGATAAGGGGCTCACCCTTTAAAACTATTTGGGTTGCCTACGGTGGCCTAAGCCACTTAAAAAGATGAGAGAGAAAGAAAGGATAAATGGGGTTTGACGGGTTTTGAGGTGGCAGTGGTGGTGGACTGCATTTTGAAAAAATTTCACTCTCGCATATATGGTGGAAAGAGAAAAAAAGAAAAACAATGGACAAAGAAGGAAAAAGAGAGAAAAGAAAAAGAATGAAAAAGAAAGAGAAGAAAGTGAAAAATACAAAAGAGGAAAGAGAGAGATAGAGACAGAGGGACAGAGGTATGACCCACATAGTCCTTTTTTTCATTGTTTTTCTTTTCTTATTTTTTCATCATTTTTCCCCAAAACCGCCATTTTTTTTTCTTTCTTTCTTTAAAACCTTTTACAAAATATTGCATGCATCCTTCTAACACTATTTATTGATTTACATTTGGTTTACACTTGCTAATGGATTTGTATAGAGTTGATCTAAGGGATAATGTTTTTACGATGTTTTCATCAACGTCTACATCACATCCGCTTATACTTCATCACCGAGCGGGCCCACCTAATACTCATTTTATTCTTACACTTTACTTACACGTGTTTGTACACTCATTAAAAGATCCAAGTGCTATTTTTTGTGACGAAGATCTCTTCACCGCTTTAAATCACATCATCCTATAGGCAGTCTCCAAGTGGGCCCACATAAAATCTTATATTTTTGTAATAATTATACTCAGTTTTACCTATAACGCACCGCATTTTTGCTAACTTACGAGTCGATTTAAACATTTTATCATTAATGCAGTTTACACCTATCAGTGGGGACAATAATTATCTCATCAAGTATAGTTGGATTAACTTTATGTCAATGTGACTAGGGTTAAGGATCACACAATTACCTAATAAAAATTACTAAGGTGATAAAGAATAAAATAATGATCTCTAAACAAGATTGACATTATTCGATTCTTAATTTGTGGAATAAGAACAAGAATCGAATATTTCAATCTTGCAACAAATAGGAAATAAGCTCAAGAGATTTTGTTTATGAGGAAACCCAAACTGGAAAAAACCCTAGGACCTAGTTCAAAAATAATCTACTAAAAGTTAATAAAAACTTACAAACTGATTTACCACTCGATGGATACGAATTACGACTCCCATTAAGTTATAACAGCTACTCTGTACAGTTCTTCCACAAATTCAAACTCCACCAATTTGTCTCTTAGTAGACCTTGATGCGTCTCCAACTTGAACTTCGCAAGTCCCGCACCTTGAACCAGTACATAAAAATACAAAAATACCAAACAGAATTTTTAGTTTAAAATGGGAAGGACTGAACCAAGTTCAACAAGCATGGAAGCTAAAGGTTTAGAGTTGAAACTCTCCAAGAACTTGTTGTGGTAAGGGGTGAATGGTTGAATCAACAATGAAGGTTCAACCCCCATTTATAATGAAATGTCCAGCCTATTCCTAAAATAAACTAACAATTCTAAGTCTAATAGTAGACACCATTATTAGAGATGAGAGATCATTCCATTGAGCCTCTCATCCCACTTAGGAATATTTTCTACGCCTAATTATTCTCCTAAAACAAGGCTTAGTGAGGAATATGCAATAATGTGTTAAAAAGTTACTTTACAGCTCATTTTAGAACATAAAATTGCGTACTGTTCAGGAGGTATCAATATTGGCAAGGTTGGTATCGATACTGGCAATAGCTTATAACAACAGGTTGTGCCAGTATCGATACTGGCACAGTAAGTATCGATCCTGACCTAGTATCGATACTGACTGAAGCCAGTATCAATACTAGCTTGGCTTGTTTCCAACAGGTCAAGCCAGTATCGATACCAGCTCAGTGGATATCGATACTCGTCCCCCTAAGAGTACATTTGACATTTTTTAAAATATTTGAAACCCTTTTTAAAATGTTTTCAAATGTAGGAACATCATTTAAAGGTCCAACCACCTATGGTACTTAGGTTTTCAAGTCACTTACCATCCTAGGAAGTCTTCTGGTGGTGAGTTGGGTTTCTTAGAGTCTTCACTTCAATCCGATTCGTAATTGTTGAAAGAGGATCATTGACTGTTGGAGACAACTGTTGGTGATAACCATTGGCAGCACAACAGCCACGACCAAGAGACACTAGTAAAACTATAAATAAGACCCTCAACCAGTTCACAAAACATAATAATTTTGTATCTTCTTCATCTCATTTTTAAGGCATCTTCAGTCTCCCATTTAGAGTGTTTCCTTTGGTTTGATCTGGTAATCAAATCTTGAATCAAACGATTTTTGTTGTATCCTGAGAGAGATTTTCATTATCACCCCAGAGTGACATCGAAGTTTCTACCAGAAGGAGAAAAACTTCTCTTAAAAGATAGCCTTGGAGTTTTCAGTTTCTAGTGAATAGTTACCCCAACGATCAACAATTCGAACCTGAGACTCGCTAAACTCTAACTCAAGTTATAAAGACCTTCTTGAGTTTACATTTTGACACGAAATTCGACAAACTAACAGTGCATGAGTGAACTCATGGACCTTACAATCATATTAAAGTAGGCCCACCTTATTACACTTCACTAAAACTTGTTATCGGAGATTATGTTAGGATGAGATAAGGGAGAAATTTTTTAAGAATGATCTTAGTCTAGCATAATAAAAAACAAATCTAGCATAAGAAACACGTGTGAAGCACGTGCAAAGAGCTCGTATATGTAAATGGCATAGGAGCCATCCAACAACTCACATCATCAATTATATATAATAATGCTATTTGTGCCTTTTTTTTAAAAAAAACTCACCTCAAATTTACACTTAATTTAAACAAGTCCTAAGGCTCACGCAAATATGATCCAATAGCCATTTTTTGTGAATAATTTTCAAAACGTTCAGTTCACATCAGCCCATGTATCGTCTCCAAGTGAGCCCACATACAACCTTATTTTTATAATAATTACACTCGAATTAAACATAATGGTGGGAGTTGCATGTAGTTGATCCAAAGTTAAAGTCTATATGCTCTATAATTAATCAAATTAACCGTATGTTTATGTGACTATTGTTAGGAATCACACTATTACTTATTTAAAGTTTAAATGGTGATTGTAAGTAGAACAAAAATCTCTAACAAGATAATTGACATATTCGATTCTTAATATGCGGAATTAGGAACAAGAATCAAATATATCAATCTCTAAGAAAATACAAAATTCAACAAAAAATATTTGTTTATGAGAAAAACCCAAACTAGGAAAAAGTCGGGAACATGTCCAGTCAAAAATTAACTAATAATTAATGAGAACTTACAAACTGATTTACCACTCGACAGACACGATTTACGACTCCCTCTATGTTCTAAGCAGCTATGATGTACAGATCTGCCACGACTTGAATTCCATGAACCGCCCCTTAGTTGATTGTATGTGATGCATCTCCAACTTGAAGTCCACAAAGTCTCACACCTTGAATAACCAATACTTGACTCCATGAATATATCATCACGAACGTAAAACTTCAAGCTCAAACACTAAAAATCCACCGGTAAATAAAAACATAGATTTTTGATTAAAATAGGAAGGATTTAACCATTTTCAACAAACTTGGAAACCTGGAATAATAATTAAACTCTCTAAGGACTTGTTGATTGATAGAGTGAATGGTTGTTGAAGCTAGTCTGAATCAACTCTATTTATAATAGTGATTCTCAGATCTAGATTTAGAATCCACCATGAATAATGAGTGTTATTCTTGATCTAGAACACACCCTTGATAATGAGTGATGCTCCTAAATCTAGTCTATGACACCCACATCGATCCCACTGAGAAATGTAACCCATTAAACCCTGTATAGACGTACTTATGACATTTTATGTTTTACGGAGAGGCATACACTTTTTTATTTTGTAATTAAGGCCTAACCCTTCTTTTTAGTGTTTTGTACGCAAAGTAGTTAGTTAATAAATTTAAAAAAAATTAAATTTTTTGTACCTAAACTACCCTTACTTTTGTTAAACGTGAACTTCAACTATTTTTTATTTGAGGGAAGTAATGATGTAGAGAAGAAAGAAAAAATATTTTTTGAATTTCACAATTCAATAATTTTTAATCTACAATTCAAATTCTTACAAAATTAATATTTTTGGAAAGCATTTTTCAAGATCTTTAAAATGAAATCACACAACAATATCAAATTTTAAAAAAAAAATCTTCGTAGTTTGACTATATATATCTAAGTTATAGTTTGCATAGTCTATTTTTATGCAAATTTTGCATTCGATTCGTGAAGGGATTTTTTTTAATTTATTATTCATGTCTGATCTCGTTTAAAAGATCTTAACAAATACTTCCCAACAACATAAATTTGGTTCGAATCAGATTTATATTTTAAAAAGTAGTTGTATGCATATAAAATTTGCATACAATCTGGATTTATAGCTTCATTAGTCATTTTTTTGTATTTTGAATTTGGATTTATAGCTTCGTTTTTAATGATTTAACAGAGAGGACATGGGTCGTTTGGTTTGTGTAAACGATCCCTCTGGTTTTTGGTTTTGTATGTGTGGTGTTTTAACTTTTCGTACCTAAACTACCCTTCTATCTGTGCAAAATGTCTACTCTTAACTATTTTGTTTCAAATAAGTAATGATGAGGAGGAGAGAGAAAAAATGAATGTTTTAACTTCAAAATGCTGTAACTTATAATCTACTAATCTAATTTTGGAATGCTTTTTTCAAGAGTTTCAAAACAAGATTTACTTGGTAGCTGCTAACATGAGGAAGGCACTACTCCGAGGACTAATCAGGTGCTCTAAGAGGCCTTGACATCCCAGATCTCAAAAAAATAAAAAAATTAATAATAATAAATGTTTTTTAAAAAAATTGTAAAGCTTTTATCAATATTTTTGCAATGCTTTTTTCATCTCAGAAAACAATACTTAATTTCAATAAAATAAAATAAAATTATAATGTGACTATACCAACCCAAATTACATACCAAAGCGAGATGCATGTTGTAATTTGTATAGTTTATTTTTCNTGTAAGTTCTAATTTACATAACTTATTTTGCATACTTTTGAGCATCTGCAAGTTTTTAAGCTTCAAATACATTTTTAAAGTTACATGTTTTGATGTTCAGTGGTATATTGTTGAACTTAAAATGCATAACTAAAAACTAAATGAGTATGCAAGCTGTAATTTGCATGGTTTATTTTTAAAAATTTTAAGTTTATGTACTTTTTTTTTACCTATACGCATTATGCATTTGCATGATTTGATATTCAGTGATATATATTGTTGAAATTGAAATACAGTATATATTAAAAACCCAATGAGTACACAAGTTGTAACTTGCATTGTTTATTTTTGAAATTTTAAGTTCCGCAATTTTTTTTAGCCTGTAGGTATTATGCATTTGCATGTTTTAATTTTTAATAAAATATTGACGTTTATAGCAACCAAATTCAAATATAAGAACTCATATATGCGAACTTAATAATTGTATGTAAATTAGAATTTACATACTAAAATATGTATGCAGAGCTGAGTTTGCATGCATTTATTTCATGACTAATTTTTTTTCTTCGAATGATCTCATTTGAAAGATCTTGAATTTTTTTTCAAAGATATAATTTTTGCTAAAATTAGATTTACATTTTAAAAGCTATTACTATTTTAGCATTAAAATTAGTTTAAAAATAAAAATTTACTCTCTCCACTAGGCGAGGGGAAGTAGTAAAAAATAAGTTTTGAACTACTCACGTTTTTCACGTTAATTTACAAAAAAACAAGTCACATCGACTCAAAATAATAATAATTATATGGAAAGCACTTTTTGTTTTTAAACTTTAAAAACAAAAAAACTTGTACCCCTAATTATATATGTTGTCTCTAATTTCAAATTCATGTTATTTAACAAATATTTTATTTTATTTATTTAAGTATTTAATACTGGCACCTTATAAAAGGTTGAACTACTGACGGCATTGTCTTGTCCAACTGCTTCAAATCATCTAGAGAGAGAAAGAGGAGAGGAGAGGAGAGGAGAAAGTTCTTTTAATTTCTTGATTTCAGAGAATTTTGTTGTAAAAAACAGCCCGAGAGAAAACAATGTCGACACTGGTTCCTCCTGTGCTACTCTCCCCTCGCGAAGACGCCATTCAACTTCACCGTGCTTTTAAAGGTCATCTCTCTCTCTCTCTCTCTTTGAGTCTCTCTATCTCCTTCTTCTCCTTTTTTTTTTCTTTTAAATCTTCAGCTTCTCATATCACGACTCAGGACCACAAAAACCTTCAGAAATTTCTCATGTAACAGTTCCTTTACAATTTTGATGCTGCTACCTGACGAACTCAAAAACGGCCTAATTTGCTGTTCCTGATTTTGAGTTCAAACTTCCTTGCACCCACTCTGGTTTTGAACAAAAAATACAGTACAGCCGAAGCGGCCCATATATATATATATATATATATATGGGTCAAATTATATAGCCCCTTAAAAACCCCTACTTGTGGGGCCCAAATGGAATGTATCTAAGGGGCTAAGTTTTGGAGAGAATGATCTAAACAATGAGGAGAACAAAATTACCTAAAATCAACCTATTTTAAAACTTCCAACCTTAAATCTACTCGTTTTAAATCAACGGTCAAAATAAAAATTTAAAACTTGCAAATTTTTTAAGAGCTAATTTGAAGGGGTTAAAATTTTTAGAAGGAGCTAATTTTTTAATATGATGAAATAAATAGTGAGAAGAACATTCTCTCCAAAAATCAGCTCCTTAATGCATTATATGTGGGTCCCACAAGCAGGGGTTATATAAAAGAGGCTATATAAGTGGGCCTATATAACCTGACCCTATATTTATAGAGTCCGGATCCGTGTACATATTTAGACATTATGTTTATAAGGTCCCTGTGGGGCCCACGTGGTAGGGAACCAATGGCTGATTTTTGGTAGGAACGTTCTACTCATCCTGTAGATCATTCTCTCCAAAAAACACATCATTCTAAAAACTGGATGATTGTTTTGATTGGGTAAAAAATTTTAGAATGATATGATTTTTTGTAGAGATGTTCTAATCATCATGCAGTTGATCATTCTCACAAAAAATTAGCCCTTGAATCCTCACCATGTGGGCCCCACGGAGAACCATGTAAAGATAGTGTACATATAACAATGTACACGGAACCTGCAGACTCATATTTATATAGAGGGAGGATACTTTGCCCATGTTAAAATGCCCAATGTGTGCCCAAGTATAATGTGAGACCCACAAAAAGATAATCCATGGGTATGAAGAGGTTCTCATCCCCATATAGATCATCCTCATTTAAAATCACATTCTTCTAATTAAACTTCTAACCCCATAAAATGTTAGTTTAAAGTTAGTAATATATAGACGACCAATAAATCACCACATTTTTTTGGGGTTAGAAGTTTCAGAATGATGTAATTTTTAGAGGTGATGATCTACATATTGAGTAGGCCATCATCACAAAAAATAAGTCATTGGATCATCTTTATGTAACCTTAACTCTCATTGGACACACATGGGGCATTCCATATTGGGCAAAGTATATATATGCAAGGGTCAGGTTATACAGACCTTTTAAACCCCTTGTTTGGATGTGAGATTTTAAGTAGAGATTTTGTGGGGAGTAGGGATTTGGTGGAAAACTAGTTAAATTTATAACATAATTTCTAACTAGTTTTCTACCAAACCCATAGTCCCCACAAAATTCTTACTTAAAATCCCCGCCCAAACAAACAATTAGTTAAGTTTGGGTATTAGGTTTCATCTCAAAATAAAACTATATTTTACAATGTGTTTGTAAACTATCTGAACTTAATTATGATGAGGATCTTTAATTATCCAGGATTTGGCTGCGATACTGCAACAATTGTCAATATCCTTGCCCATCGGGATGCAACCCAGCGTGTTTCAATCCAACAAGAGTACAGAAATATGTATTCTGAGGAGCTCAGCGAACGTCTGTCTTCAGAGCTTAAGCTTAGTGGCAATATCAAGGTATTAATTGCATATTTTAAACTCAAAATTAAACTTAATTTATACTGATCGATCGATGATGATGATGATGACTGATATTTTCTTCATTAATGCTTGTGTTAATTAGAGAGCTGTTTTGCTCTGGATGCATGATCCAGCAGTAAGAGATGCAACAATAGTAAACGAGGCATTAAGTGGGAAGGTTATCGATCTTCATGCTGCTACTGAAGTAATATGTTCTCGTACCCCAAGCCAGATACAAACACTTAAGCATATATACTACTCAAAGTTTGGTTGTCAGGTTGAGCAGGACATTGATCGTCATACATATGACGATCATAAAAAGGTCATATCTCTCTCTCGATCGATCTCTCCCATGATCGATTGGATTATCGAAGCTTTTATTTACTTAACGATATTATTAGTATTATTATTATCATTTGTTTTCCAGCTTGTTTATCATTCTTAACCTTTGAAGCAAGGACACTACGAGCGGACACAGACACGATCGAGTTTTATTTTCTTCATTTTTTTAACAAAAAATGAACACGACACAGATACACTATACAGACACGTTTGTCTTAGAAAAATGTCCGTATTTCATAGTTAATTCCTATCTAATAATCTAATAATATGCATGCACTTCATACCAGCTCTAATGACTTCAATTTTTTATGATTTAGAAAAAAATTACAATATATTCACGCTGAAGTAACTTACTACCATTTTGGGCAACAAATGAGGTTATAGCCTGGAGGCATATGATTCACCTACAAGAGATGTAGCCAAAGTAGGTTTACAATGTAGCCCCAAGGAATTACCTTTGGGCCCTATAGTGCTATATGGATACGTGGACCTAGGGGTACCTAGACCCGTCCCAGTTATTGGGTTAGACTTCCCAATATATTAGTTCTATGGGTTTTTTTTAAAATTTTAACCGTTTCTTAAGTGGGTCTAGTCATGGGTCGCTTTTTTGCCTACTAAATTTTCACAAATTAATTCTTATAAAATAATAATTAATTGTTGTTGTTTAAATTTCAATTTATACACTCATATAATAATACTGTTTTTCCTTTTCACTAATAAATCCACTAATTAAACTCATGTTTTGATACCACTTGTTTTTAGCACATAAAAAATTATCAAAATCATGACTAAACTAAAGGACTAATTGAGGAAGAAGATAAGTAATAACATGTGCATGTAAAGATTCCCTGATGTAATGTGGGGATCAGAAATTTGGTGAAATACGAGTTAAATTTATAACATAATTTTTAACTATTTTTCTAACAAATCCCCATCCAAAAAGACTATTTATAGAGATTTCCCTTGTACACGAATCACAAATTCCATCTCTCACTTTTCACAATTTTTCACAATTGTTTGATTGCCTAGTTCAATTATTCAAAATTTCTGATTATCTCTACTGACACTTATGCGAGAAAGTAGAATAATATTGATTTTGCTGCCAAATACTGTCATGTGTAGATGATGCTTGCATATGTAACTACAATAAGAAATGAAGGTCTAGAAGTTGATCAAACAATGGTAGAGAACGATGCAAAGGCTCTATTTAAAGCTGGAGAGAAGAAATTAGGAACTGACGAGAAGACTTTCATCGACATTTTCAGTGGAAGCAGCAGGCCACATTTGGTTGCTGTTAATTCTGCTTACCGCAGTATGTATGGCAACTCACTTAAAAAGGTATATATATTTATCCCTTCCCTCTCCGTTGAGAAATTTAATTTATATTCATGTTTAAATTCATTAATCAAATTCATGTACCGCAGGCGGTAAAGAAAGAAACATCGGGATATTTCGAGTTTGCTCTTTTGACAATTCTAAGATGTGCGGAGAACCCTGCCAAGTACTTCGCGAAGGTACGTCCGTATGGCGTCCGAAAATAATATTGAAATTAGATTTTGATAGATAAATTAGATTTTGAAACAAGTATCTGTATAGATTTTAAAGCATCGATCGATAAAGAATTAATGCCGGCCATTTAACCTCTTAAAAACTTTGCAGGAGTTGTGTAAATCAATGAAAGGTCTGGGAACCAGAGACACGACACTTATAAGGATAGTCGTGACAAGAACTGAAATGGATATGCAGTATATAAAAGATGAGTACTACAGGAAATACGGAAAGGCTTTGGCTGATGCAATACATTCAGATACATCAGGCAATTACAGGACCTTTCTTCTTGATCTTGTGGGATCCTAGACATTAGAAAGAAAGACAGAGATAAAATGTGTGATATATATGATGCAGATTTGGTATTGTTATTAAGCTTCTTCCTAGCTTGAATATTGGTTCTTGTTAAGAAACTATTGCATGTGTGATGTTTGATGATATAATTAGTAGCTAGGGTACTTTCTTTGGTGAAGTGTTTGCTTAAATCCTTTTGTTGTTGTAATTAACTCGAACAACTACCGAGTATGCTTGTAAGGAAACTATTGTGTGATGTTTGATGATATAATTATTAGGGTTCTTTCTTAAGTTATGTTTTTGCTTAAATATCCTTGATGTCTTGAATTATTTCAATGAAGCCTTTTATCTATTTATATTAACGCTTATTTTTTTAGTGCCAATAGGTGCCTGCTGCATCATTAATTTCTGTATAACCAAAATCATGCTTTACTTAAAATTTAGGGTTAATTAGTCTAAGGGTCCCATATTATGACCAATATTAGGATTTGGGTCCTGCATGTGTCCAACTTTGAGTTTGGGTCCTGGATTGACGGTTGACCCAGTTAACCGTCTAAAAACTGACGGAAATCTATAAAATGACGAGAATACCCTTTAACAGGACCCAAACACTAATTATGAATTATCACTAGGACCTAAAATCAATTTTTTTGTTGGTGGATCTGAAGTTAGAAACAGTCGGACTATTGTAATTCTGCAAAAGCTACCCATGATTCGAGATCTACTCGATCTTAATCTTTATGCTCTGGGTGAGGAAAAAACAATTAATGGCGACATGGATTTTAAGCCGTGGTGGATTGGAACCAACTACAAACATGAGCCACTTGTGGGTTTGATCTCTAACTTAGAATTCATACTGATCCAATTTATAGTTCCCATGCAGATGCAAGAATGTACAGATAAGTTGATAGAGATTTTATTTCATTACCCAAACTCAAAGTTGGACACATGCAGGACCCAAACCCTAATATTGGTCATAATATAGGACCCTTAGACTAATTAACCCTAAAATTTATAAACACAACTGCTTGACCAGTTGGCAATCCCTCTTATGATTTGAGAGGTTGTGGGTTTTAAATATGATGGTCATGCGGTATTGCTAAGAAGGTTTTTCTCATGTAATTATGTCGGTCTATTGTGATTTTTTTTCGTTCGTGGTTGTGATTTTTGTATCCCTGTCGTGATTTTTCTGCGCTTCTTACACATCCATCATTAGTGCTGTATCTATGCCAGTCCATTGTATTTCATATATAGCAATAGCCCCATTTACAAAAACAAAACAAACAAAAAACAGAAAGTTTTATAAATAGAGAGCTTTGACTATTTTTGCTGCTTTTTGTGGTGCCAATTGTTAAGTATTTGCTATTTTTTTGCATTTTCGATCAATTTTTATCCCTCTCCTTTTCTATTTGATCCATGCATTTTGTAATCTTAATTTTTTTTAAATCTATAACCCTATCAAAAGTTTATCGAATAACATGGTCAAGAAATAGTTATTTTACTGTTGATTTACGACCACATTTGATGAGGTAACAAGTTTTAAATTAAGGTGATTCTTGCATGGTGAGGGTATCATCTTAAAAAATAAATCAACTCTTAGATCATTATCATGTGGGCCCTAGATGAACATAGTTTTTTAGGAGATTTTTAAAGCCAGGGTCCACCTCACACGCGAATGCGTACAAATTAATTTTGCTAACTCACACGAGCTACGTGCGTGAGTTGGTAAATTATACAGCATGTTATTATGGGTATTAGGTGGCTCACATGGGGATGATATGTGATCTAGACGATATATAAATCATCGTCACAAAAAAACTCAGATCTTTTATCGTCTCTACATGGGCGCACAAACACGTGTAAGTGAAGTGTAAGAATAAAATAGGTGTGGGTCCACAGGTTACTATGTATAGGTTGATGTGATCTAGACGTTGAGGAGATCATCATCATAAAAAAAGATTAAATATATATACATATATATGTAGATATACTAGGTATAACCCCTCGCCTCTGACACGGGAAAATACCTCGTTTGCCTCCTCACACGTGTACACGAGTGATTTGATTGTCCATCCTCCCCACTATATATTTAGTTCCTAAATCATCATGTTCACCACCCTCACTCCTACTCCACCGCCTCCACCCTTCTCTCCATACAGATCACTCCACCACCGCCTCCACCCTTCTATCCCTATAGATTTCTCCCCTCTCTCCACCACCTCTCTAGATCTCGCTACTCATTAGATCCCACCCCTCTCTATTTAGAACTTGCCCTCCCCACAGATAAAAAGGAAAAAAAATGAGTTAAAAAATATCTTATATCTAAAAATTTTTTTTTTGAAGAAGATGACGAATTCGACTGAAATTTTTGACCACTAATGGGCAGTTCAAAAAAATTTTCAAACAGTTGGATAATTCAACCTCTGATGATCGATTAAAAAAATTTATCCATTGATGGTCAAATTTTTCAGCAAAACTCAACCACCGGTAGTTAAGTAGTTTTGTAGAAAAGTTCGACCACCATTGGGCCGAAATGGATCTGCTACTCTCGTTAATTCCCAAAAACTATATTGAAGAAAATGGCGAATTTGAACATTTATGGTCGAATTCGACTGAAACTTTTGACCACCAATGGGTAGTTCAAAATTTTTGGCAGTTCAACCACTGATGCTCGACTTTTTTAGAAAAACTCAACCACTAGTGATCGAATTTTGCACAAAAACTCAACTACAGGTGGTCGAATTCGTCGTCTTCTTCAAAAAAAATATTTAGATCTAATTTTTTTTAATCAGTGTAATGGTGAGGGGAAAAAAAGGGGAGAGAATGAAAGAAAGGAAAGGAAAAGAAGAGGGTGGGTCCTCTCGTTCTCTCGTTCTCTCTTATCTCTTCTTCCCTCTCTCTCTCTCTTCAGTCTTCTCTCTACCTCTCTCTTTCACTCTTCTCTCTTTTTATAATTTTAAGGTGGACGACGGTGAGGTTGAGGTGGCCAGCAGTGTAGTTCAGTACAGTGGTCGGCGGTGGAGGTGAGGTGTTAGTTTGGTTTTCACCCTCACCACCCCCCAGAAAAAAGAAGAAAAAAATTGAAAGGGTAATTTTGGACTAAAATCCTATTTAACTTGCTCATCACCCAACATTTTTAAGAACTCCCTTAATAACACCCTATATTTATCAAATAATCACTGCAGCCATACTTTAGGGTTGCAATTAAATTTTCAGGCTTGTTTTGTTTTTGATCACTGCAATTTGTCAATTATAGAAAAGAGTTCTTTGTGAAGTGTAATTAAAACTGGAGAGTGTTATATTGACATACAAATTTGGGTAAGGGCTAACAGTTAAACTGAGGTCAAAATAGTTTGACTAAAACTAAAGTTCTTAAAATTATAAAGGTCCCTAAAAACTATGGTATTTTATAAAAAGAAAAATAAAAAACCCTTACTAATTGGGAATATGGGTTGTTTTTTATTTTTTTGTTCCCGGTTAACAAATCAAACCGCTATTTTCAACCATAAATTTCTTTGTTCGTTAATGGACCTCCAAACATAATTCTTCGCACATCATTTTGATATTATTAACATGGTGGATGATGATGAAGTTGGGAAGAGAACTCTATTAATGGAGAACTTTTCTCAAAACGCTTGGGAAGAGGTTATTGGGTCTTCCAATCCAATGAAAGAAGAAAAGTCTCAGATAATTCAACCTCTTAACAAGCCTTTTCTTCCATTTTTAAGGTCAAAACTATTTTTTTTTTCATCGCAGTTTGTTCTAACTGGCTCGAGTGGACAAAATGACAATTGTTCTGTTTGGTACGAGTGAACAAGATGATAAATGTTTGTTGGTGAACATGTTACTATATGTTCATTGGGGAACATATTACTCATGTTCTCTGGCGAACATAATATCACATGTTCACCAGTGAACAAAATGCTCCTTAGGAAACTTGTTGCATTATGTTCTCTAGATGTACATGATTGTTTACTGAGGTGACACAATAAATCTCCCTCACTAACTCATGTGTTGTACACTCCTTCAATCACTCATGCATATTTGTTATTCTGAGGTTTGAAGGTGGAAGATGATTCAATAGACGACACAAATGTAGATAAAAGCAGTGTGTAGACTAAGTTTTTTCAAGATTTAGTTATTTTTTTGAAATAATTATGTCAAGTTCCACGATAAAGAATAGAACATCGGTACTAATGTTCAATCCAGCCTTATGGGACATCCGATACAATTCTTTACTGTTCATTGGGTTGACATATTTTTCGAACCTTATTTTTTCAAGACTTAGTTTTTTTTCAAAATAATTATGTCATGTTGCACGACAAAGAACAAAACTTTAAGACTTGTGTTCCTTACCGAGAGGTGGGACATCCGGTACAATGTTCTTATTATTAATGTGGGACATATTTCCCCAACATTAATTTTTTAAGACTCTAGAGCAAAGAACATAACATTAGGACTCATGTTCATTCTCAAGAGGTGAGACATCTGGTACAATGTTCTTACTGTTGACGTGGGACATATGTTCCAAACCTTATTTTTTTAAGATTTAGTTATTTTTTCAAAATAATTATGTCTTATTCTAAGACAAAAAAAAAAAAAAGGACCATTGGAGCTTATATTCATTCCCGTGCCGTGAGACATGATATTCAATATTTGTATTGTTGATGTGAGACATCTCTCGAATTTTATTTTTCTAAGACTTCATTATTAAAATAATTGTTCAATGACAAAGAACGCGAAAATTCTGACCAATGTTCGTTCTTTAGTAACCGAAACCTTGGTATAGGGGTGACGCTCCCGCTCCGGAACTTCACGCTCCCACTCCGAACTACGCTCTGACGCTCCCGCTCCGAAGGTATTTTAGAACTAAGAACATTTTTTAATCAGCCGCTCCGACGCTCCCGCTCACACTTTCGTTCCCGCTCCGACCCGTGCTCTGATTACTTAGATTCGTTCACCTAAAGCCAAAAAAAACATGTCCCCTTTTATCCCAAAAAAATACACCAATATGATATAAAGCAGAGATCATAAAAAATGAAGGTCATTTTTAATTAAAGATCAACTAACAACCCAATTACGCAGGTAGGAGCTTAGGGAGCCTAGAAATTCTCATAATTGAACCATGATAGATAATATAAAGATAAGAGTTGTTTTGTTTATTTGACCATCTGAAATATTTGTTCACCACGACTTCTTTTCTACACAGAAAGAACGCAACATATATAGTGAAATATATTCAGATTTTGATCGCAGAACATACTGACAAATGTTTGTTTATAGTGGGAAGGACAATTAATTATTTGTACACTATGAATTCCCTTACTTCAAGTAAAACAATATCCATTATGTTGATTATTTTAACAGTGGACAAATAACAAATAATTTACTAAGTTTGAAAGTAATGGTATACGACAGAAATCGATCGCATGTGCATTAAAATTAAGCTCTCTGCAATCTTTCATTAATTTATGTTGACCAATGGCAGGCTCAATTTTGTATTCGCTGCAAGAAACTTATTTGTAGAATTTCAATTTGAGTTTTAGGATATTGAAGGTGATATTTTCTCTCAGTCTTCTCTCGCACTCGGAAATGGTGGTGGTGGAAAAACCATTGTACCTAGTGGCATGAGACATATTTCTCGAGTTTTGGTTTTTCAAGACTTGGTTATTTTTAAAAAAAAATTATGTCATGTTCTATGGTGTAGAACCGAACATTATAATTAATGTTCATTCAGATAATGTAGGACATAGTGCAAAAGGTTCTTTTCTATGGCATAGAACGAATTATTATAAATAATTAATATTTTTTTTGGCGGCGTGGGACATATTTTCTATGTTTTATTTTTTCAAGACTTAGTTATGTTTTTCAAAAAAATGTCTCATTTTATCCCAAAACTTATTACACCAATACGATACAAAGAGCTCATAAAAATGAAGGTCTTTTAATTATATACCCCTCTTACTTGAAAACTATAACCAAAATCAACTAACAACTCAATTACGCAGTTAATAATTTGGGAAGACTAGATCGAGATTCTCAAAATAAGTAGATGACAATAGTGCATTGTAGACACCAAATTCTGCCTCCAAACGCCAAAACACCCAGAATGTGAAGTGTACTATGAGTATTCACATCCAAATTGTATTCCTCGAGATACGTACAAATTGTGGAACAAATTTGATCTAAATCAAGCGACATTCATCCTAATTTGACCAAAATCTAAGATTTGGATGGAAACTGAGATGAAAACCAGATTTAGACCAAATTTTGAACCAATAATTTTAGGAACCACTCATTTTAACAATGAAAAAATAAAAAAATTTAAAGGTTTATTACGATTTTTTATCAAAAACTATTTTATTATATATTATATATATTATAAAAGTTAAATAATATATAATAAAGTTATTATATAAAGTAAAGTAAAAGATATAATATTTTATAATAAAAAAGAAAAGAAAGAATAAAAATATAATATTTTATAATAAAAAAGAAAAGAAAGAATAAAAGAATGATGCGTTGTCTCTCTTATCTCTCTTTTTCTTCTCTCTTCTTTCTCTCTCTTATCTCTCTCTCTCTCTCTTCTCTTTTCTTTCTCTTCCTCTACTCGGTCTCTCTTCTCTCTTCTCTTTGCTGTCTTTGTCTCTTTTCTCTCTTCTCGTTCTCGTTCTTCTCTTTCAGATCAAGATCGGCGGTAACAACAGCAGTCCATATTTCGTCCAAGAAATTTCGGTGGGTAGGTGCCTACACGATTTGTAGCATGTTTTTGTTGACAATTGAAGCCTTAATTTGTGGTAAAAATATGTATAAATAAGGGTTTGCAGTCTATTACCAAGGAGGAGAAAATTTAGACAAAGAATTTTCAAGAGGAAGAAAATTTTCGGAGGAGAAAATTTAGAGAAGAATTTGAGAAAGGAAAAAATCGAAAAAAAGAGAGAAGATTTAGAGAAGAATTTGAAGGAGAAGAAATAAATCAGTGTAAATTTTATTTATAGAAGTTTAAATTGATGTGGAGGTTGGGATTTCTTATCTAATTCTAATCTTGCCATGGAATTCTATTTTTAGATAGTGAATTTAATTTTTATTTTATTTTCTCCTGGGTTTGATTTATTATAAATTTTGTACTGATAATTCATTAATGAGATGGACATTCAATTTCTTTGAACTGATATAAGATCTGTGTAGGCTTGTTAATGTCATGAACGGCTATGATTTGGTCTCATACGATCAACAATTTTTTTCTAATATTCTCGTTAAATATGAGAATATATGATGGAAGTATCATCATGATGATGTATGATGAATGATGCATGTATGATGAGCATCATCATAAATGATGATATGCGTACATTACATCCATTGCTAAAAGTCATATAATATAATCATACTAATATTATATCTATTATAATATTATACTAATCCTATTATTATAATCATACTAATATTATATCTATTATAATATTACACTCATCCCATTATTATAATCATACTAATATTATATTTATTCTAATATCATACTCATCCCATTATTATAATCATACTAATATTATATCTTTTCTAATATTATATTCATTTTCAAAATTATATTTATTACAATATTATATATTTTTGTGTTAATCTTTGAGAAATTATTAGTTGTATGTGTATGCATCAATTTTGGTGTACCGTGATGCAAAGACTAAGATTTCGTATGTGATGTAGAAAATTATTATTTTACTTTTTTGCACCTAAAAATCCAATAAATTAACAAATAAACTTTTTGGGCTAACGGGCCCATTCCATTTTAAGTTTCTTAAGCCCATTATACACTTAATTAAGTGTTAGGCTAATTAACCCATCTATTAGGCTTAAGTGCCAATTTCATTTTGAGTTTCTTAAGCTCATTATATACTTAAGTAAGTGTTAGGCTAATTAATCCATCCATTGGGTTTACGGGCCCATTCCATTTTGAGTTTCTTGAGCCTACCATACACTTAATTAAGTGTTAGGCTAATTAACCCATTGGGTTTACGGGCCCATCCCATTTTGAGTTTTTTGAGCCCATTATACACTTAATTAAGTGTTAGGCTAATTAACCCATCCATTGGGCTTACGGGCCCATTATTTTTTAAGTTTCTTAACCCCATTATACACTTAGTTAAGTATTAGGCTCATTTTGTGGGTTATAAACTCATCTCCTCATGAGTTTCTCTCCCCACTTCATCTTTTGGGCCCCTAAATGAACATACCTTTGTCTTGACCCACTCCATTCCCTTTGGTTTTGTAAACTTCGTACCCAACAAACAAAAATAGGTTAATCTTTCCTATAATTAGATGGATCTAAGGTTAGGATTTGCTTGTTTCTAGTATAGGATTGCATTAGAAACTAAGGTTGTGTGTTAATTTCGGGGTTAAGTTAGGAATATGCCTAAAATGATCAAGGAAGACCACCAAACACCGGCTTTTAAAAGGGCATTCGTGCTTGCGCCGCCACATACGTCAATGGTCATGCTTCCTTGATTAGTTGGGTATCTTCTTAAAATGATCCCAATTTTGCAATAATTAATTTTTCTCAAACAAAGAAAAAAGAACAAATTTTTTATTAATCAAGGCATTTACATTAGAATTTGGATCATGTTTAATGCTAGGGATTAGAAACTCTTAAAAAGCAAGGATTTCTAGATCTTCCCTAAAATATGTCACATAAGGATTATGCTTAATGTTAGGGATTAGAAATTCCTAACAGATTAGAATTTCTAGATCTTCCCTAAAGCATATTACGCATGTTTCGCAAAGAAGAAGCATCATGATGTTACGTACATTACGGATTTGTATGTCTCACCATGAAAACACATTTGGGTCACGTGCATAATAGATTTGCACGTGTCATCAATTTTCAAAATTGGAAATGATATACGTTACGTGTATAATGGATTTATACGTATCACTTTACGGAGTACAAGCCAAAGAAAGACTTGTACAATATGGATGCTGACACGTGACAAATGGAGTTCCCGTGTAAGTTTCGGCACGTGTGTAACAATGAAGTTCACACACAAATCCATGATTATTCTGCACGTATCAAGGAAGTCTACGTGCATTTTCTCAAAGTCTGTGGTAATGGATTCCATGGTCTTTATACGGTCATAAATGGCAATGAGGTCTATTTACACGTATGAATCCTAGGTGGCAACAGAGTCCACCTAAGATTTTATTTGTTTATAGGGTGTCAACGGGGCACACCCCATGAGCTTTTGAACGAGACAACGGAGTTCACGTGTCAATTTACTTGGTCATATACATAACGGATTTGCATGTGGCACTGTATATATTTACTTTCCGCCCCAAAACTTCAGTTGCATGAAATATAGGATTAAAAGGGGACCAAACTTACTTTTTCCTGTACATAATCTTTGCTAGTGTAATTTAATTAATTTTGATCACAAGATTCCATCCAAATACCCTTAGTCATGAAATAGAGGCCGATTTTATAATCAGACGGTTGTCGGGTGCCTAACACCTTCCTGACCCGTATCAGGATTCCCTTACTAAAAATCTCTCTACGCAGACCAGACTAGTTGGAAGATCGTCAAGTTTTCTATCAAAGCAAATTGATTTTCTAAAATCGGGTCCTGATTCCTAGATTAATCAGGTGGCGACTCCATAAGCATATTATACGATTATATCCCCCATTTAGGAATACAAGAAACAATTTTCTTCTTCGGTCGCTCGCGGTCGAAAGCTAAAGTTTTTTTTTGCGGATCCTACAGCTGCGACTCTACTGGGAAGTTGTGAATCTGACTCGATAAATGTTTAAGGGTATTTTTATGGAATCTTATGATTATACACTTCTTGGGTATGCACATATACACTGTACGCACTCATTTGCGAATTGTATCTCTTGGAATAACTCAAAAAATTGCATTTATATCTCACAAATGCTCGAGGCATGATTCACGTAGGGATTTCTTGTGGTCCTAATGTGGTCTTATGAAGGTTGAAGGTATTAGGTAATCAAGCTGAAATCACGGAAAAATACGTTAAAAAAGCTTGGCACAGACCATCCAAGAGGTTGGAGCGGGTTGAGTGGTTAGCGAATACAACAACAGATATATCGAACAGTGCAAATAATATAATGAAAATGGGAGAACGGGAAGATGATGGTGAGATGACAAACATGGAGAGAAGCATCCGAGCCTGTTTTGAGAAAATCATGAAGGAAGATTTAGGACCAGCTATTGAAAGGATTGTGTATGAAAAATTGGCTTCAGTCGGTACATCAACACCTGTAGAGAATGACAATGCTGGGAAAACACAAACCTCGGTCACAGATACAAGGGCAAAGGAAACGACACTCAACCACTACTAGGAACCAATAAAGACTCATCTGATCCATAGTAATGTCACGCAGAAGCTTTCAGACCTCATCGCACCTAAGAAGGCGCCTTAACTGCAGTGTTTATTCAATGACGAAAATGAGTTACGTGATGACTGGCATGCAAAGAACAAAGGGAAGACCATTTCATCTCGAGAAATGTGGAGGTACAAGAAAGATTGAACCGCCTAGAGGGGGTTCCACTTATGACATCAACTCTTGGTACCAATGTCCAGAAGAACAACTGCCACATAACTTCAAGTACCCTGAGATGAAGCAATATGATGGATCAGGCTCGCCCAAGGCACATGTCATAATGTACATAGACTGTATCAAACCTTTGAGCATGAGTGATAACATGTTATCTTACCTGTTTCGAAGAAGTTTGACCGGAAATGCGCTAGAATGTTCCATTGCTTTGGACAGGACTAAATACCCCAGTTGGACTAAGTTGGCAGATGCCTTTATAAAAAATTTTACTTATGGAACAGATGTAAGGGTTACACGAAGACAACTTGAAGCCATGCGACAACGGTCTAATGAATCCTTCACCAACTTCGTAGTAAAATGGAGGCTGAAGGTGAGAAGCATGACAGAGAGACCTTCAAAAAAAGAACAAATCGAGTTATTGAGGAAAAGTCTGGGTCATGCTTGTCAAGCTGCTCTGGCTGTTGTTACGCAAAAGAGGCTCGAAAAATTTATTCAAGCTACAACCAATGTGGAAGACTCCATAACAAATGGGTATATGCTAGCAATGGCAGGATCACCAGAATCAAAGGGAAAGAAGAATGGTAACGAACACGTCAATTATGTCGCTTCTCATAAGGGGCAGAACATGGCACAGGCTGCACAAGAGCAAATGCCATTTCAGATTGCCCAGCAGGGGAACCAGCCAGTTCATTGGAATCAGTAGGGAAATCAGCCGACTCAGTCTAATCAGCAAAATCGAGGGTTCAAAAGGCGTGAGCCTAGGGAGTTCTCAACGTTAACTCACTCCATGAGTATGCTTCTGCCAAGGTTACGAGAAGCAGGATTGGTGACCCCATTGAAGGGAAGGCCGGTATCGAACCCACCTCCGTACTAGCACAATCCCAATGAGTATTGTCAATATCATCAGACGTCCGACCACCTAACTGATAATTGCCCAGCCTTACGTCATGTTATCCAGGACTTGTTGGAACAAGGGGCAATCGCCATTAAAGGAGTTCAGCTACTAGCCAAACCAAACATTAATACAAACCCTCTCCCGATACATCAACCTGAGGGTCAGCAGACAGTAAATTACATCGAAACTGAAGGGCCAAATAATCCAATCAGTCGAGTCCGAAAGGTTGAGATGAATGGAGTCATGAAAGTTCAGGATTTCTTGCCAGAGAAGTGTAACACCAGCCAAACTAGATAATCCAGTTGTACAACAATATCCTTCGATAAATTAGCAGCAATGACAAAGAAACAGTTAGAACAGCAATGGACTATCCAAACTAGGGAAATGGCAAAATCATTAGAATCAAAACAAGAAAAAAATGTCATGAATGCAGAGACAGAGAAGGCAGAACATTAATTCACTGTGGTGAGAAGAGTTCCTTTTGCTATGGAAGATCTGATCAAACTGCTAAGTTCCCAAAATCACCTATGGGAGGATCCACTGAAGGAAGAAGAAGAATGTCAAGAGATACAGCATCAGACACGAGCAGGAAAGACATTTAAACCGATGCATCTGAGGACATAAAATCCAGCTGCTACAGTTCGAAGACCTATATTTTTGATCCCTCAACAAAGAACAACAGAGCAGAAAGAGAGTGATGAGTTGGTTGTCGAACAGTTGAGGATGACAAAAGCCAACGTCTCAGTTTGGGGGCTACTTGAAGCATCCACGAAGCATAGAGATGCACTGCTCCAAGCTCTAAACTCTATCTAGGTGCCTACAGTGATTACCCCAAATGAGTTAGTGGCGACAGTAACTCATATACATAGCATACCAATAATATCATTCTCAGATGAAGATTTGCCAAGTAAAGGGGCAAGGCACAATTGAGCGTTAAACATCACGATTGGATGGAACCACTTGGTAATACCGCTGGTACTTATCGATAACGGTTCTGGGGTAAATATCTGTACATTGGAAATGGCTAAGCTCATGGGCTTAAGCGGTGCCGATATGTCTTTCGAAGATGCAATGGTTAGAATAGTGAAAGGATTCGATAATGGTAAGAAGTCTGTTGTAGGAGAATTTTCTACGTCAATCTTGACAGGATCGACACACACAAAGGTGCATTTCCTTATAATGGACATTGAGGCGAACTTTAATATGTCATTGGGACGGCCGTGGCTCCACCAACATAAAGCAGTAGCTTCCACTCTCCATCAAAAGGTCAAATTTCCTTTCACGGATCAGATGGTGGTCATCTTCGAGGACAATGACGAGGCCGAAGAAATTGCAAATCGAAAGGACAAGAATATTATCCCAATGATCGAGCCTGAGAAACAACTGTGCAACTTTACAAAAGAAGAGGTCAACCTATTTGTGAGGAGGCCACTAAGGCGGGAGAAAATACCAAGCAGGTTTAATCATGGAAATAGAAGAATTGCATATGTCCTAAGGTCTCAAAACCTTTTCCCAGGAATGGGACTAGGAAGAAATCTTCATGGAAGGACAGAACCTCTGTGCATCAAGAAAGAAGAGCAGGTTGGAACCTTCGGGTTAGGGTACCAGCCAACGGAAGAAGAAATAACAAAGTTCAACACTGAAAAGAGCAGGCGAGTACAAATCAAGAACAAGGGGGACCAATATGTCTCATAGGGGATCGACTGGACCAAACAACCAAAATATCATGAGTGGTTCATCCGCAAAGGGGAATCGAACGTATGTCCAAACAGATTTCAGAAAGCTGTACTCACAAGGAAAGATGAAGCGGCCCTAACACACGAGGATGAACCGGCGGATGAAACCTTACTCGAGGGAGTAAGGCACTTATTTCAAAGTGTTGGTTTAGTAGAGGTTCCAAGGCAGGAAATTGAGGTAGGAGTCGAAAAACAACTGGAAGAAGAAGTCTACATTTGCGTGGTCCATGAGGAGTCAGTTTTCAACCCTCACCTACTGGTTCGGACCACAGTTGGAAACATTGAGTCGAGCCTTTCAGTGTCAGAACTAGTGAAGTTGAACCGAAAGAAGAGGTTCGTGAAGAAACCTAGGAAAAAGTAGTGCATGACTGCTAAAGCTTACTGTTTGGCGCTTACGCGCAAAAATAAGAATGTGAAACAAGTATATGAAGATGCACAGGTATAGGAGAAAAGCCTCGCAGGTACGCAACAAGTTTGCATGATTTATGAGAAATCTACTTTTAAACCTCACCTTCTTGTACATTCAATTCATGATATTCTTGTAAAGGCTATCCATGGTGCAGGTCCAAAAGCTGGGGAAGCATCTTCCAGTATCCAAAAAAAACGTCGTAAGCGAGTTGGAAGATAGGGCACCCTCATTTGAGGAGGGAGATTTGTGGGCCCCAGTACATTGTGTAGTATCTTTAGAAGTACTATTATTTTTAAAAAATCCAAAAAAATCAAATATTTTGAAAAACCATAAAGAAATGAAAAAACCAAAAAACTCAAAAGACTTTGTAAAAATGAATGAAAATATTTTTGAAAAATGGTTTTAGGACTCGACCCTGAAAATACTGATGATGAGGAATCTGGAGAGCAACTGGAGGATCTTGCACAAGAAGAAATTCCAAACGAGATCCAACAGTTGCTAGACCAACACGAGGATAGGCCTCAGTCTGTCGAGGAAGAAGTCGAATTGGTAAACCTAGGCTATGACGACCAACCTCAAATGGTAAAAATCAGCACTGATTTGTCCTCAGAAGAAAGAAAGGCTATGATCGAGTTGTTGAGAGAATATAAGGAAAATTTTGCATGGACCTATGAAGATATGCCAGGGCTAGATACTGACATGGTGGTACATCGGTTACCCACTTATCTGGATGTAAAGCCAGTAAAGCAAAAACTCAGAAGGCTAAGACTAGAATGGATTGTTAAAATCAAAGAAGAAATCTTAAAACAGTTGGACGCAAAGTTCTTGGTCTAAGTCGACTATACAGATTGGTTGGCCAACATCGTCCTAGTGCCCAAGAAAGATGGGAAGGTCCGAATGTGTATCGATTACAGGAATCTCAACAAAGCAAGCCCTAAGGATGATTTTCCACTGCCACACATCGACATATTAGTTGATAATGCTGTCGGCCATAGCTTATTATCATTCATGGACAAGTTATCAGGATATAACAAGATCAAGATGGCAAAAGAAGACATGGAAAAAACCTCATTCATCACACCATGGGGAGTCTATTACTACCAGATAATGCCTTTTGAACTAAAAAATGCAGGAGCTACCTACCAAAGGGCTATGACCACTATCTTCTATGATATGATGCACAAAGAGATCGAAGTGCATGTAGATGACTTGATTGTAAAATCTGAAAGAAGAGAAGATCACATCCGAAACCTAACAAAGCTCTTCCAGCGTCTTCAAAAGTTTAAGCTACGACTTAATCCAAATAAGTGTGTATCGGGTGTAAAGTCTGGGAAGTTGCTAGGGTTCATTGTTAGTAACAGAGGCATCGAGGTGGACCCATCAAAGGTGAAAGCAATCATCGAAATGCCGCCGCTCAGAAATGAAAAGGAGATTCGTAGTTTTCTAGGGAGGATTCAATACATCAGTAGGTTCATCGCCCAGCTGACACCAATCTGTGAGCCTATCTTCACATTGTTGAGAAAGGACACTCCAAAGGTTTGGAATGATGGCTGTCAAGAAGCATTCAATAAAATCAAGAAATATTTGATGAGCCCACCAGTTTTGGTTCCTCCAATCTCAGGTAAACCATTAATTCTTTACATCACTATAACATATACGTCAATGGGTACAATGTTGGGACAGTATCACGAAGAAAGTAGGAAGGAAAGAGCCATCTACTACATCAGCAAAACTATGTCCGGATATGACAAAAACTATTCTGCACTAGAAAAGACATGTTTCGCACTGATATAGGCTACCCAGAGATTGTGACTTTATATAATATCTCACTCAGTGTTGCTGCTTTCCAGAATGGACCCTATCAAGTACTTATTCGAAAAGCCAGCACTTTCAGGAAGGACTGCAAGGTGGCAGCTACTATTGTCTGAATTCGACATCACTTATGTTACTCAAAAGTCCATCAAAGAAAGAGCAATAGCTGACCATCTTGTAGCCCATCCACTGCTAAATGGAGGGTTTGTAAGAATAGAGTTTCTAGATGAACACATCCTCAATGTCGTGTCCGAATAAAAAGAAGATGAATCTTAGGAGATATTTTTCGATGGAGACAGTAATAAGCTTGGCAAGGGAGTCGGAGCAATTTTGGTATCCCCTGACGGAATTAGAATTCCAATCGCCATCAGACTGGATTTTGAGTGTACAAACAATGGGGCGGAATATGAAGCGTGCATAGCAGGATTGAGAGCAGCCCTGGTTATTTCAGTGCGAAGGTTGCTTGTATATGGTGATTCTCTTCTAATAATAAATCAGATCCAAGGAGAGTGGAAAATAAAACACGATGAGCTAGCTCATTACCACGCTTGTCTT